>KN168069.1:33063-43633 GCA_000757755.1 Steinernema glaseri
GATGAAGATGATTCCGGGGCCTCGGGCGCCGCCCTTCATCAGTTTTCCGAAGCGGAAAACGACTGCACGCTCGTACTCATTGACGATCTAAACGATGGATTAGAAGCTTATCCGATTGATGAGTGTATTTACCTTGATGCAGCAAAATATGCTGATAGGGAAAGTCAGGAGGATGACGAAGAAGGAGAACACCGTCAGAATCCGGGCAAGCACCGATCCAGCGGAATCCTCCTGGGTACTTTCGTCTGAAAACATAGACACTTAATCATAGACAAAACATAGACACTTAATCACCGAGACAAGTCTCGTCGCTTTAGACGTTTAGCCAGAACCGTCTCCTATCACTTCACCTTGTATGTAAGGAATTTAATGTCTATTTGGAACAACAAAGGAAACAAGTTACTTACAGTTGGGGCACTGGGCACCTCCTTCGATGTCTGCCATAGTTGAGAAGGGAAACCTGTAAATAGAAAGAGAGTTAGAACGTTCCGCGCACGTTTACAAATCGACCGCGCAGGAGATCGACAACAAGTGTACAATAGCGCAGAAGGCATAGATAGCGCCGCCCTCGCCGCCGATAACTTCCCGCACGGGATGAGTCACGTCAAAACAGTGTTTGCGGGCGTAGTAGTCACGAGAAAAAAATTTAATTCCTCGCTAAAACAATAGCTAATCTCCAACGCCAACACTTAAAAGAAGCTACTACTGCATACGGCTCGGTTGTGCCTTGGCAACCCGGTGAAAGAAGGTGTTCCAAAGACTGCTTGGAAAGAAAAGCACGAGCAAGCAATACAATTACAAACTGACGAGCGGCCGACGTTCCTGATTACCATTCGTCATCACACGTGATCGCCGTACTTATGATCGTTAGTGCGTGCGGTGCCAAATCGGAAGAGCACGTCATTAGCGTGTCAATCGCACTCGCGGGACAGAGGTTTTATTTAAAAAAACAATGGAGATCGCATTAAATGAACATCTCCGCGGACCGGACGTCGACGACAAGAGAGTCACCGGCGCGGTTATAGGCCACAGTACTGTCACTCATTTGAATGCGCGAGATGTCGAGTGATTTCGCCACATCTTCGCAGAACTCCTGGCACGCATCGCCTTGAGCGAGATGTTGAACCATTTCGGCGTACGGGATTCTTCGCACTTCGGGGACGCACGCATTCTAGAACATACACATTTCAGTGACTAGCATGGAACACTCCAAGATAAATGTGGAATCAAGACCCATTCATGAGTTTTTACGACGTCCCGGGGGAGTATGGTCCGTCGAAAACACGAAAAGAAAACAAACCGAGTTAATAAAATAAAACGCGAAGATATGACGAAATGAACGACAAATCAATTTTGCGAGGAAGGAATCAAAGTTTACAATTTTGGGTCTAGCTCGCTCCTACTACAGAGCTACTTACCGCGACATCTTGTGGAAGGATGAAGTACACAAGCTGCATTGAACCCTCAATTTCTACGGGTTTGCAGCAGACCAGCTTGTACTGAGGGATCAGCGAGGTGGATTCTTCATCGTTTTCTTGTGCTGAAACACAAGAATATATACGCTATATGACGCCAGGTCCACTTACGAGTCCACCCACAACAGTTTGGGCACCTTCCGATAACGGAGGCGGCATCGTTCGGCTGATGTACAATTTTAAAGCCACAATCCTCGTTTCCGCATTGCTTCATGAACAAGATTTGGTTGCAGAAGTGTACAGTGAGAGGCCTAAATTCTCCAAAATTTACAAGTTATACATCAAGCACTCTTACTGAGCCATGCTGAACCGCAGTCCTTCTGGTGCCTTCTGAAGCTTCTCGAACTCAAGAAACCATGTATTTTCCTCGATGGCTGAAGCCGCCTTCTGTCGCTTTTGTGTCTTTGCCACGAAGCGCTCAAAGAGAGCATTCGAAATCGGCGCCAAAGCGCCACTGGCAATCTTCCCCAATACAACAGGAGATTCTTTTACATAATTAGCTTGCTCCTCATTCTGAAATTGTGAATGAAGAGAACGCAAATACACGGAATTCCTCCGTATTCCAACAAACAAATTGTGGAATTTGAAGAATTTGAAACAACTTACTTGCTGAGGTTCATCAATGGAGATAGGCTCATCACTGTCGTCATCGTATCCATCTGAAACAAGAAATACTTTATAGAAAGTTCCAAATTCGTCAAGAGAACCTTCAGTACTGCTGAAACTAATATCGAGAGGATTGTCGGGCGCCTTTCGCTTTCTTCCGCCGCTCATCCTGAAACGTTCACAAACTGAAACTCGCTGCTTTCCGCCAGTTATCGCGCACAAACGCTCCAAGACCCATATAAAATCCCTCCAACCGCTTTGTGAAGGATGCAGGAGCAACAAATCAATCAACGCTGGCGGCGAAGCTCGTCTGGATTCTCGAAAACGTGTCGAGATCGAGCACGAGTTCGATGGCATTCTGGGAGGTGTATGCCCATTCCATCTCTGGACAAGAGCCATCAAAGACTACAAAGGACGGCGGTCTACTTGTATATACGTGAACTTTCTAATTTCGCGCTCTGAACATCAGCTTTTACTCGAGTTTCGAACTCACCGTTCCTTATAACGCTACTTGTGTGCCTCCTGTACGAAATGCTCACAGATACTTAACAGCTCAAGTAGTTATGGCCGGCTGTTCAGCAGATGTGCCTTTTATTTGCTAATTTCACATCGTTCATTAAGCATGTTGCGTTCCGTCTTCCCTTTCGAAGCTGGCGGCGATACGCTTGACGCCGTCCGGGCGCGAGAACGCCGTCCACAACTGCCGAGCGGGTTTAGAAGCATCTCCTGGGTTTACACGAATGTGGTGCACGGCGAAGAAATGCTTGTTGAACTCTGGTCTAGTCAGGCTGTAGAAGGTAATGCTGAGCGTGACCGTTTCTCCAGGCCGGATGAAGCCGATCGGCGGGAAGACGCGGAAGATATCGGTCGACGTTGTTTTGACCTACAGGTAGAAGGTTAGAGGAATACTTTCTACAAATGCTAGTTTTTCATCCCTCATATTTCCGAATTTATCGCTTACTTTAAACGTTTGGAGATGAGAAGTCGTGTTCATAATCTTCATGGCCACTGTGAGCGGCTGTCCACAGAGATTATTACTTCGGAAGGCGACCTTCGTGTCAGGCGTGACACTCAACTGGAAGGGCGGCTCGCCAGGCTTATTCTCGTTCAGAATCTGGAGCGCCGGAGGCAGCGGACTTGGGGATGTCAGTCGTGCAGCACTTGACGGAACCTCATAGATGGTAGGAACAGCCACAGGAATGGGCGCTAGAGTAGGAACCGCCGCAGGATAACCCGTAATGATGGTAGGGGGAGCCGGAGCGATGGTAGGAACTGTGGCGAGACTGTCAGGAGGAGCCATATGAACAGCGTTCACTGGAGTTCTGATGGTTGGAACCGCTTGGACAACGGCAGTTCGGGGAACACCTGGAGCCGAGGGCGCATTCTGCAGGAGGTTACGCAGCACCGGGTCATCCAGAGCCAGCATTGAGCGGGCTTTGCGCACTCGCTGGAATTCCTCCATCTTGAGAGTCCCTCGATTCGCCGATGTCCTAGCTGAAACCGAAATAGAGAAGTGTGGCGAGAGAAGGGACTTACCGGTGAGTCGATCCAGTCCGGACTGCGAGGAGAGGGAGAGTAGTTTGCAAAAGAAGACAGTCCAGACAGTAGACGTGTCTTGAACGTCTCAGACGCGTCATTTGTGCATTTCAAAGTCACTCTCCCCTACACTACCTCATCCAGGCTTACACCTTCTTCAGGCGTCTTGTCCCGAGGCTTTGCTACGAATGAAATGTGTGATGTAATTTATTTCCACTCGGCAGCAAAATACGTAGTAAATTGAAGATAAAATGCTTTTTTCCTTCTCTACGATCAAGAAGGCAAAGCCGTCTTCATGACCTGACCACCGTCCACCGTCAGCACGACACCAGTCACGTAGGAGGCGTCGTCGCTTGCCAGGAAGGCGATGGGCTTTGCAATTTCCGAAGGCTCTCCGGGGCGGCCAAGTGGGTTTGTGGTGTTGAATGTGCTGATCAAGCCTTCTTGCACGCTGCCCGGAATACCCATCTGCTCGAAGAAGTTCGTTCGAATCAAGCCGGGACTGCAAAAACGCGTCTCATTCGTTGGTCTCACTGTTTGCCTACTTGACATTGTTGATTCTAATCCCCTTCCTGCCGAGTTCCTCGGCCTTTGACCGCATGAAATGGTCGAGTGCCGCCTTGGACATAGCGAGGTACAAGAACTGGGGTGCCTAAAGCTTTCTTGGTAGGATAACAAAAGATATGCCATACGGGGTGAAACGCCACGAAACTACTAACGTTGACGATGTTCCCTTTGGTCTTCTCGATGTGTGGAAGGGCTAGGTCTGTTAGCTTGATTATGCTGCAAGGAATTGTCCAGTAGACGTAGATAACATGTTATAAGATTTCCAGACCGAAGCCTAGGTGATAAAGTGTCATACCTCTTGACGTTGACGTCCTGGAGGTAGTCAAAACTCTCCATAGAAGCCGGATCCATCCCCGAGGCCCCTCCCAGCCCGGCATTGTTCACCAAAATGTCGATTTTTCCGAATTTTTCGACAGTATTTTCAACGAGCTGCTGGATGCAGATGTCGTCCTGAATCTCACCCTGAACGACGAGCACGTCGTCCCTCTTGATACCCTTCTCGTCGAGGAGATTCAGAGTCGCCTAAAATTGAGTTTCCACTCAAATGAAAAGGAAGAGATCACCTGGATCTTCTCAGCGTTGCGTCCATGGACGACCACTTTGGCTCCCTCGCTCGCCAGGAGAAGCACCGTAGCTTGACCGATTCCACCCGAGGAGCCCGTAACGATGGCGACTTTACCAGAGAACCTCATTTTTTTCGATGAGTGGAAGAGGCATGTTTGTGCAAAGCAGTTTTATATCATGTTGTCGAACAGAAACTAGAGGGTAAACTAACTTAAGCAAACTTGTTTCACCACGGAACATGCTTCATCATAACATGTTCCAGCAGGAACGTTTGTTTTTCCATGTCTGCTCTATTTTCTGTTTTGTATCCGGATGCGGATTAGCGAAACAGCTCGGGTTGCCGGGCTGAGATAAGCCCGCAAACGATGTAATGAGCATTTGTTTGAAATGTTCGATTGTAGCGAACTCCGTTTGGGGCTGCTGTCGCCTGTGGTTCTTAAGTTCTTAAGACTGAACCAGTAATACATATGTGCACATGAATATTAAGACATTGACGAAGTAGCGAGATTGAACCAACAATAGATTGTGGCTTGTCCAGCTTCCTTTAGCCTCCGCCAGTTCCAGCTTAAGAAGGGTTGACCAAAGCCGATTTCATGACCTGACCGCCATCCACAGTCAGCGCCACCCCGGTCACATAACAGGCGTCATCGCTGGCCAAGAAGGCGATCGGCTTCGCGATGTCCGAAGGTATTCCGGAACGTCCGAGTGGATTTGTGGCATTATACCCGTTAGTCAGCTTATGCTCCACGCTGCTCGGAACGTCCATCTGCTTGAGGAAGTCTGTGATGATGTAGCCGGGACTGAATGTGGAAAAGGCCCATGTTCCCAGAGTATAATTGTGTATGTACCTACTTAACGCAGTTGATTCTAACGCCCTTCTGGGCAAATTCCTCGGTTTTCGACCGCATGAAATGGTCGAGGGCCGCCTTGGACATCGCATAGTACAACATAGGGGGTGCCTAAAGAATGGTTGTCACTTGGGATACTGTAGGTGGAAAGTATACGGGGTGGAATGAAGCAATACTGCTGACATTGACGACGTTTCCTCTTGTCTTCTCGAGGTGAGGGAGGACGATGTTCGTCAGCTTCATGACACTGCAAGCGAAGATTCTTTTATCTTTTGGCTATAGACAGAAGGGGGCTTTTGTGACAGTTTGAAACCATTGGTATTTGTAAGGGAATCATCTAACAAAGTACCATACCTCTTGACGTTGACATCTTGAATGTAGTCGTAAGTCTCCATTGAATTCGGATCCATCCCCGGGGCACCTCCAAGCCCGGCGTTGTTCACCAAAATGTCGATTTTTCCGAACTTTTCAATCGTCCTCTTGACAAGATATTCGATGAAGACGTCGTCCTGGATCTCGCCCTGGAAGGCGAGGACGTCCTCACATCTTATTCCCATCTTGTCCAGAAGTCTCAAAGTCGCCTAAAATGGAGTTACCATCCATAGCAAGGAGAAGGAATCACCTGGATCTTCTCGGCGTTGCGTCCGTGCACGACCACTTTGGCACCCTCGCTTGCCAGGCGAAGCACCGTAGCCTGGCCGATTCCGGCCGAGGAGCCCGTAACGATGGCAACTTTGCCGGAGAACCTCATAGTTTTATGAGTGGAGAAGATATGTTTTCCAGCGTTTTTATACTTCCCTGTTTTGGCACACAAACTAAAGGGTAATCTTATTGGAGGAAACTGGATTGCTTCCATAGAGCACGCTACTTAGCAACATTTTTCATGTCTGCTTTTAACGTTAATGTTGTCTCTATTTTCCATTTGAGGACAATTGATTGCACAAAGACGACTGACTTCCGCGATGTTGCGTTCAGCTCTAACGTGGACGGACTCAAATAACATTTGGGAGCTCACTTCGAGGACCTCGAGAAAGAGTTGTTTAGCTCCCATCATGCAGTCGATGGGAGCTAAACAGGATAGTAGAGAAGACCGTTTTCTATATATATTTAAACATCTACAGGTCGTTAGGTCGTTTATACGATACTTGGAGCTAGACTTCCAGAAAGAGTTCCCAGTTACTGATCTGTCTGTTGCACTATTGTCTTTTGCACTTAAGCATGCACCGCTGCAAACTGTAGACGTGCATTTGCGACGTTCAGACAAAGTACGATCAGTGTGTATAAAAGGGCAAAATCCACCACATTCCGTGTTGTTTCTCCCTGCAATCAATCAGATGCCTGTCAGATCCAAACTTCCCGATCTGCAGTCCAATCTGCTGGCTGCGCTTAAGGCATATGGTAGGTATCTTCATTTCTCATCCTTTTCAACTCGTGTCACTGCAGCTCCTGAGAAGCAGACATTCGGAGCACTCTTCGATGCGGATGATGTCGCCGAGATGAAGAGCTTCTTCTTCACCACCGGTCGGCTTGAATCCTTCTCTACACGTCAAGGCGGATGGACGTACGACAAGGCGCACAAGAATGCCTCATGTTCTTCACAGCTGGTAAGGTCCGGTGGGTTCTTCACAACGTTCAACGACCGTTTCAGCTCGCTGCTAATGGCTTCTACTTCTCGGCCGTGTCACGGAAGTCAGTCGCCTGCGCCTTCTGCCAGCTCGACGTCACCTGCTCCGCGCATCTGGATCCCAGCGTCGAGCATGTCCGTCTAAATCCACGATGTTACTTCTTGACGATGGCGAAACCGGAGGAGGAATGGACTATTGAAGACGCCATGTACCTTCTTCAATTTCGCCGGAGAGCGATATCGGTACGCAGTATGTTGATGACTCTTGTACATCTGCTCGTTTAGATGAAGGCGGCCGAGATGCGGCGTGGCGATGCTGAGAGACGGCGTGAGGAGCGTCGCCATCATTTCCGCAACGCTGGCGCTGAAATTCTAAACCCGTAGGAAGGAAATTAACTTCACCTGTTGATTTGTCGAATAAATCGTAAGAAGGGTGTAGCTTCGTTGTGCAGAAACATTGGCGAGTGGTTATTGTGATCCTAGAAGGTGATCCAAGAGAGGACTTCTAAAGAAAGACTGCGCTTACTGGTTGCGGAGGGGACGAGTTCCGGCTCGACCAGGTTAAACATGAGAAGTTAGAAAAAAACTTTGTTTCAAAGGAGATTTCAAACCAGGGGCTGCGGTCTTTCGTGTTAAGACTAGTAAAGAGTGGACGAAGAAGATTACGGTGTTATTTAGGAACGGGACAGTCGGATCTGTTGCCTATGGGAGCTCCGTTGAGCGGAGACCGAATTTCGGAGTTTATGAGCTGTTTGCGTATTGTCACAACCGAATTGACCAAATGGTGTAAGTGACCAAGGTCAAGAAGTACGTTTGGAATTCTGTGTTGTCGCGCTTCCTTTCAGCTGTGTTTAATTTTCCGCTTGCCTTAAATACGCGGAAAACGAGCCTGCATTTCGTCCACACTGTTTGTATCTTTTCTCATTACAGAAGAATGTCGAAAGCGCGTTCCCGAAAGCGTTCCCTCACGCCGGCGCCAGCACCGACCCGAACTCCGCGGAATTCAGGACCGCCTCTACTACATGAAGAGCGCAACAAGCACTTGAACGAGCTACAGTATGTTCTTAATGATTTTAAAGTCTCCTTTAATCCACTCGGTTTTAGCGAAGAGAACTTCAACCGCCCACTGCAGCGGGAGAAGTACAACAAATTCATGAAGAAGCACTCGGCCCTTGTGGATCGGGCTTTGTCATTATGCGAGACCGGTAAGTCTTTCAGCCATTGACTACGTTTAACCTCCTTCGTTTCAGTCATCGCGAAAAATAATTTGCTGAAGATCCTCAACCAGGCAGATGGGATCAGCGCCGAGGAGCTCCGGACGCTCTCGGAGGGCATGAGGTACTCGCTGCTCTCCGAGTCGATGCTGCTGGAGATCAACGGACCCGTTACCGTCTGCGGCGACATTCACGGACAATTCGACGACCTTCTCGTTCTCTTCCAGAGGTGTGGCCTGCCGCCCGCCACGCGATATCTCTTCCTCGGCGACTACGTGGATCGGGGACCACGAAGTCTTGAGTGCGTCCTTATGCTGTTCGCGCTGCGGCTGAAGTACCCCAACGACGTCTTCCTACTCCGTGGAAACCATGAAGCATACGGAATAAATGAAGGCTATGGTTTTGCTAAGGAATGTAAGTCCTTAAGTAATCTCTTAGGAAATTTCCTTATTCTTGTTTCAGGTAAGGCAACATTTAAAAACGAATGCGACGGCGAGATGTTCTACGACATCAACTACACTTTCAACCATCTGCCAATCGCTGCCATCATCGGAGACCGAATCTTCTGTGCTCATGGCGGCATCTCGCCACACTTAACGAACTTGGACAAAATAAGAAGGATTCGACGACCGACTGCCGTACCACCTACCGGCCTAATGACCGACATCATGTGGTCTGACCCGACGAAGGCGGAAACGGATCGCCATTGGACGTTCAACACAAGGGGCTGCTCCGTGTCATACAACAGAGGTGCCGTCGAGACGTTCCTTCAGAAGTTTGACTTCGACCTGATCATCAGAGCACACGAGGTATGGCTTTCTCGTTTCGCCGTCCATATCTGCCTGCTTTCAGTGTGTCAGCGACGGCTTCCTGTTCTTCTTCGACCGCCAAGTCCTCTCCATCTTCACTGCCTCCTTCTACGACGCTATCGATCGCAACAACGAGGCTGACCTACCGAACCGAGGCGCGGTCGCACAGCTCACCGAAGATCTTGTTCTGAGTATCAAGGTCCGTCTTATCTTCTTCATCTTCTAGTATATCCTGCTGGCTTTCTTCAGACACTGGTACCTTTCTGGATGGAACCCGGACTGACAGAGGGCCTGGAGCGATGGACGAATTTCCAAAGCGACCTCGAAGATCCGACGCCAAGTGGGGTATCAGTGAGTGGAATGTGGGACGTCGACGCACTTTCTTGGTGCTACGAATACTGCGAAGTCATTACATTATAATTGTTGTCTGTTCGGAAATAATGCCTGCGCTGTTCTTCGAATAAATCACATCGAATCGATCGCCTCTGGAGGAGCTATGGTGTAATCTAATTGAGTGATGTTGCGCGCAACCCCATTAAAATAATAAATACGTTTCAGCTACTTTGCTTACTGGATGGTGGTTTTTAGACGTTACAATTGGCACATACTTCAAGTAAGACGAGGAATGTGACAGGTAAGGGCTTACTTCCATCTTTAGCGAATTTCAGGATTCTCCCTACCGTTCCTTCTGATATTTCAGCTGCGGTGACTTCGTCCAGTGGCCTGTCCAGGAGCACCCTAACGGACACTTTCCCGCCTTTCCATAGCCACTGCACATTGGAGTGTTGACCCCGGTTCAGAAGATTCCTTCAGGAACCGTAGTAGGCTACTAGGGTCCCCTTTGGAACATTGTCCGTTAGACTATTTAAAAGCTGCATTGTTCGCTGGGTCTAGCCCTGCTTCTGACTCCTTGACCACATTTCATTCCGGTCTATCCTATGGATATAAATGGATAAATGACTATGGATAAATCGATTGTGAAAACTATCAAAGTGTTAAAATAAAACCATCACCATAGTGTTCATACCTTGTGATCCTTGACCTGTGATCTTTTTATACTGTAATCGATTATGTGTAAAAAGATCACAATCCAAGTTTTATACCTAAAACAGCGGAGACCAGTGATGCCAATCCATAACTATAAACAATATTTTACGGGCCGATCGGTTGACTTATAGTGGCCTATCAGTCGTGCTGGTGACGTAATCCCCCTAACGGTCACTTTCCCGCCTTTCCATAGCCACTGCTCGCCTTGTCCCCTCTCCGACCGCCTTGGCGCCTCTCCACCAGAGCTGGTAACCGTAACCGTTTGCCGGTTAACCGTAAT
>AZBX01000665.1:0-30776 GCA_000757755.1 Steinernema glaseri
ATAATTGGCGAGTGATGCACTTTTAATTTTATCTTGTCATATAGGTACGTAGGTACGTACAGTGGGTACACTTCCCATTGAGAATTCCTTCGATGAAAAGGCACTTGTAATTAGCACTTTTTGACATATCAATGACAACATTTTCCAATGAAAGCAGGTGCTGTGTCCGTAGAATTCTGTAGGTAAATGAATAATAATCTAATACAAAGAACATCTGTTGTTGAAGTAACTACAAGGGTATCTTATCACCGTGATTTGTAATGGAGGACTACGGTAGCTCTCTTGAAGACCGGAGCAAATAAAGTGGCAGAGTGGAAGGCGTTGACTGGCGGCCAAACGCTTAATCCGACGTGCATGAGCTGATGCGCGAGGAAGACTGCGGCTGGGCCGACCAGGGTCGTCAGGTCGACGTCAGGAGGAGTCCAGCCGTTCGCCGATTCGAAAAAGTTGGTCTGGGGCGCGTGCCCCAATCAACGGGCAAGAATCGACTAGTGACAAATCTTATTTTGCTCTCCAGGGAGTTGACATCTCTTTCGATGAGTTGTTTCTCTCCGTTGTTCCGCTCGCGCTCCTCGTTTCCACTCCAGCGACCGAGAGGTTACACGAAAGTTTTGAGTCGAGCGACCCCCGGAGACCCGACGGGCAGAAGAAGGCCGGTCCGTCGGCAGTCAATGAGGCAACAACCAGCAGCCAAATGCCGCCGAGGAGCTACCAATCAGTCGCCAAATTGCGGTGAATAACAAAACGGCGCGCGCGCCTAAGCAATGAGGAGATGTGCGCGAGCAATTGTTGATTTTGGATTCATTTCCGTCCGTTCAAAATTTGGCCTTAATCCGAAACGTCAACAAGTGCCGAGACGGTCGGTGGACACGACGGCATCCGTCCTTGCGGTTTCCTCCGGACGCTACAAACCATTTTTATGCGCGGGAAAGCCAAAGGGGAGAAACGGCACAAAGCGGGCGAAAAAACAAGGGCTGCAACCCTCGGTACGCTCGTGGACGTTTTGGCCGTTGTTAATTGTTCCCACGCGAGTTCTGCTCTCGAAACAACACGAACACGCACACTTATGGCCGTGGCCTCGTACGCTTAGGAACGTTCATTTATGATCTCTTAGTGTACAAATAGTCTCTGCGCATAAATTCAACCACTAATGTAAGTACATGTGTTCATCTAGAAGTTGTCGGTGCTCAGTTCTCGAGGCCCTCCGCCACTCGGATGATCTTGTCGAAGGAGAACGGCTCGAACTGCACTCCCGTTCCGCCGTAGAACTTGCTTTGGAACTCGACCCTGAACGCGCATCCATCATCGCTCGGAAAACATGACAAGCGCCTACCAGTGAAGACGGAGAGCGTGCAGGAAGGCGGACAGGCCTTCCATGAGGATGAGGATGCTCACGCTGAGGATGGAGAAGGCCCAGAAGATGAAGTAGTGCGCGACGGAGCCACCGTATCCGCCTATGGTGAATGCGATGTGGAGGACCATGGTCCAGAGTACTTCGGAGAGCTCTGAAAGAAAATGAATTTCTTGTCCGTTTGCCAGTGATTTATGGTGTGAGTGCTTTTGATGAATGCTTTGATTCACGGTCTTCCTTTCCCTTTCTCGCGCAGGGTGCTACTTGGGATAGAAGTCTACGTCAACGTCGGACTCGCCGTGTCACAAGGGAAATCCCTGGAAACTCCAGCTTCCGGATCATCTTTCATGCACGCAAGACCACAAAACTCATTTTTTTCGCTCCCCCATTTCCATATGCTACTACAATCAGCTTTCCTATCGTGATCCACTTGCATGTCCAAAAAAACAACTTACGTGCGTGAGCAAGGGACAGAGCCCAGAGACGGAGGTAGGAGGCAGTGTGCGAAATACATCCAAGCGCGAATTCAATCGTGTGGATGGCCTGGTAGACGAAGGCATCACCGAAGTTAAACTGAAAACGACCATCGAATCGGAACACAGGAAACAACACACCTCTTCGTCTTCTCCGTCCCCACCGCCATGACCGTGACCGCCTACGTGATGTCCTCGGGAAGCCTGGAACCGCTGGTAGAACGGCTTGACGAAGAGCATGATCGGAATGCAGATGACCGCAACGACGACGAGTACTTTCTCAACAATATCCTGCAACCACGTCTATGAACCACAGGTTGGACGAAAGCGGCTTACTTGGTTAGGATACCACAGCTGCAGGTAGCAGGCCTCCATGTCTGAACCATGCGGAACAGGGTTGATGAATCCGGCATGACGCGATTTGAACATGAGCATGTTGATGAGACCGATGAGGAGCGAAGGAGCACAGTGAGTGCCAGGGTATTGCTGACCGAACACGTACGTGGTCGTACTCTCCTCCGGTAGAAGACTGTGGAAGAAGATCCATTTGATGATGACCTAGGCATTTGTTCATGAAGTTAACAGTATATTGCGATGGCCCGTTACCTGGAGGCACAGGTAGACGAAGATACAGCAGAGGAAGAGCAGTTGAGGGATAAACACGAAGATGATGTCGATGGGGGAGCGGAAGTGCCTGCAAAGTGCTCACGACATGCAAATCGCTCTGGGACCACAAAGCTACTCACACGTGATTCATCAAACTGAGGAAAACGCCGAAAACCATTTGGGAAATTCCGAGAATAATGGAAGACTTCATTTTCATGGGGTTCATGAAGTTCAGCTTGTTGTTGGCCACGTTCCAGACGGGGTCAAGTCCAAAGGGATACGGTCCCTGGAATAGTTAAGTTAAGAAGAGATGACTATAATGATGAAATCTTACATTGTTTCTGTCATATGCATATTCAGGAAGTAGTTCGAGGTAGAGGGTGTTCGTGCCTTGTTCCTCCAGCTTCATCATTTCGTACAACTTAGAGGTACTGAAAGTAGAGCGTCAGAACGAATGGGACCTCAAGGAGAACGCACTTGTAAGGATTCTTCCAGCTACTACCGAAGATGTTGATGGATTTTGAGTAGAAGTCGTTGTACACCAGACCGGTGTAGATGGAGAAGCAACCCATGAGAAGGACAACGTAGCGACCGCCGAAGAAAGTTTGGAAGATCTGAATCGGTCTATACAGCAACGGGTCTAAAGAAGGTGACTTACTTCGTCCTTGATCTTCAGGGCTTCGAGTTTCTTCTCGAAGACGACGAACGACAACGCGGCCAGCAGCATGATGATTCCGTGGCCAGCATCGCCGAACATGACGGCGAACAGGAACGGGAAGGTGATGATGGTCCACGGGGCGGGGTTCACTTCCCGGTAGTTGGCGATACCGTACGAGTCGACAATGTTCTGGAACCCGCGAGTGAACTTGTTCGTCCTGTTGAACGTGGGCGGCATGGCGCACGTCTCCATCCGTTGCAGGATGGACGGCACCGACGTCTGGCTGATCTCCGACCCGCGTCTCAGCGCCTCTTGCACGCGATGCACATCCGCGTGGGGTATCCAGCATTCCCCGATGAGACACTTCTGTGTGACATCCACGTTGAAGAAGTTGAGCGTGTGGAAGATGGCCTTCAGCTTCAGCACCTGGATCGACCACTCCTTGTGGTTCTGCGACGCCTCCATGAGCTTCTTGAAGTGCATGTCCTGCGTCTTGAGGATGACGTTCTTCATGTCTTCCAGACGTCCGGCCACGGAGATCAGGAGCTCGGCACGCTCAGTGGCCCGTTCCGGACACGGACAGATGCGGGCGCGGAAGCCGTCGCAGATCTTCTGCACGATCTTGCGCAGCTGTTCTCCGGAGAAGAACAACACGAAAGCGGACTTGCCTACCGAATCATGCTGAAAAAGATTGGCCAATGGATATAGGCATATTAATGTTTCAATAATATTTGTACAGGACAGGGCAAGGCTTCTGAGACTGATCTTAGCTCACCATGCTTTAGACACATTTAAAATTAGATCACCCTCATTTAATTTCCTTTATTCTATTTTCGCTCACCCAAGCCACAACGATCTCCCATTCGCTACAAAATTTTGCAGAAATTCTAAAATATTAATCCAATTCAATCAAAACATTTTCTGGGTCCTGCACCGAACAGGAAACCGTGGAGTTCCATAAATCCAACTTAGCATCGAGCGTTAGAAATTAATGCAATTTTTCTGGTCTGATAATACCGAAGTCATAAAGCTCAACAAACAGCTAAACATTTTGTAACAGTTCCAAGTTTTTGCACTTTTTAATCTTTGCGGCGCTGGTCATTGCAGCCGAATGACGCTCGCAGCTTCCACTCTTATCTGTTGTGCAAACATTCCATTTGCAGTCCTCCACTGCTGGCTCAACTTTTGCACAAAAGAAAGAAGCTTACAAAGAGATCCGTGGGATCGTCCTCGATGTCGAGAGCGCGCATGTAGACGTTGCCCTTGCACATGCGCCAGAGCACGCGTTCGAAAGCGACCACGGCACTACGCTTGATGATGCCGGCCATGAACCTGGAACAAAGCCTAATGTAGGCGAGGACCGTGCAGTTCACTCACTTGAGCTCGCTTTCATCGCGCTTCTCATGATGTTCCTTACTGACGCCGTTTCCCAACTGGACGCTGTGGCCCTGTGCCTCGGAGATGGACTGCAGTGCCTGATTGCGCTGACCGCCGTCGAGCAGCGTCTGCACCTTCTTCAGGCACTGTCGCAGCTCGTTCTGTTCGGTGTAGGTCTTCTTGAGTTGGTTCAGTGAAGCGTTGATTCCGTTTATCTCTTCTTCGTAGTTTTCGAGGCGGGCCTACAAGGTACATTTTTCTAGACAGAAAAACATCAAGGGTGATCATATTAGCATGATTAGCGAGGAGTCGTTACAGGGGAAATAGTATAATATATGTGCATACGGTAACCATACAGAGTGATCAGGGAATTTACTTATTTTTTTAGCACATTTCTGTAATGCCGATATTGACATAAGCAAAATGTAGAACAAGAGAGCGCAAGAGGAGTTCTTTATGTGTAATTCACAATTTGGGCTGAAAAATAGTTCCAGTAGTAGACTTCAAGGCACTGCCTTCGAAAGAGCCTAAAGAAACATATTTTTGGCAGTTAAATATGCGAGTCCAAAATGCGCATATTTATGATAAATCTATGATCTATGATTCTGACAAATCTATGATAGATGGACCTGAGTACCTCAAAATTGCTGTCTTTTAACGGAAAACTTTAATATTTTAAAACATAACCCTACCTCAAGCGTGGACATCTCGCGGGGCAGCGGAGCCGGAATGCTGACATCCGAGTCGATAATGTCCATATCCGAGTTCTTAAGTTCTTCTTCGATGAACCGAAGAATGCGGTCCATGTTCTCCGTGCGTTTCACTTCGTTGACAAATCTGCGCTGGAAACTGTTCGCGTCGGGATTCATCTACAACCGCTGGATAAAGTCAGTCGTCTTGCCTCCTTTCCTACATCTTTGAATTCGCACAGTCCTAGCTCTCCGAGTTCGGAGACGCACGCGAAGGCGGCGTCCGCCTGGAGATACAGCTGGAAGTACTCCATCACCTCGCTCCGGTAGAGGGAACCCATGGTTGCTCGTGTGTGCAGGTCCTGTGTTACCCTTAAAGAGGAGCAATACATGTAGAGCAAGCATTATGTGTTAGTGAGGACGACGCAAAGACACAACAATGAGAGCGGAGTGGAGAAGCAGGCCGAGGAGCGACGTCGGAGCGAGCAAAAATCAAAAAGTGATTTTTCGAATCGCGAATTGTGGCCAATCGGACACCGGGCGATTGCGTGAGAGTACTCGCTTATCTCGATTAGGTACCGCCGCAGCTAAGTGCGCCATCAGACGCTTCGCGGCTCCGGAGCGCCGGCGACGCACCTTATCAGGGCTAGCGCAATAATCATCACTTAAGACTTCAAATTGATACAGCCCAAATTTTATTGCCTGGAAGCCGTGTGCAGCGGAATTCTCGGAAATCGAGTTATCACCTTCTTGGCACATCGGTTTCCATATGCCAGGCCTTTTAAGCGAAACAGTCAGCTAAGGGTAGCGCAGTACTGTACATTCATTTGCGTATAATGCAATGAGCCTTAAGTACCGTTCTATACTACATAAATGAATATTCCTTATCAGGGGCTAACGCAGTAATCTGAGATGGTACACGAGATATCCACTAGGTATTTGTTTTCCGTGAATCACAGGAACGCAAACGCAGCACAAAGAAGCACCGGACACTTCCGTCCGAAAACAATGACAGCGCGAGATTACTTTTCCAGGTGACATTTTATAGGGCTCGTAAAACAGTAACAGCGCCGATGCTGATTGTCTGCTTTCGCTGATTGGGCGACTTTTGAGTGAATCAACCGGCAAATGTTACGAGAAGACGGTCACTGGTCGTTACTCGGCCGCGAGATAAGGGCGTTCACGTGGTGGATTCCATTGGATTACCTGCACGGAACCGGAACGCACAAATGGGAGATTTTTTTGAGTTTGGAGACGCCTGGAGCAATCAAGCTGATAAAGAAGGAAAAACACCCTGGAGAGGAATGGACAAATAAAGAGTGGACCGTAGCGGACTATTGAGGGTGTTTACGGGCAAGTACAACGTGGGAATACTATGTATGTATTACTACACATGGGAATGGCTAGCGTTTGGATGAGTGGTAAAGGAATCCTATTAGTTTTTACCCATATACATAGACTGTACCTAACATAGACTGTATCTGACATAGACTGTATCTGTAGAATTACATTACAAAGGACATGAGGAGACTGCATTCTTATGTGATCTTTGGAAAATGCTACTCCCGACGGCTACTATGACCTCAGACTGTTGGAATCGGTTTTTGGTCGTTCTACGCAACGCAACCGCAGAAGGTCGTCAGAGGCTAGACGGAAGCTCTCTTGACTCCATCGATCGGTTGAATTATCAGCATGATGCAACTAGTGCGTTATCAATGCCGATGCGCTAGCATTTGCAGCACAAAGCGAAACCTCATTCTCCTGCCTGCAGATGGACTACATTGTCCAATGCACGCCGAGTATAAAAAGGTTGATTGTGTGGTCTGTTCGCTCCAGCGACTGACAAGGCTTGTAGTACATGCCTGACGTTTGCATTTTTACGACTCAGGCTGTGCATAAAAGCACCGGCCCGTTCATAAACGGAGAAGTGACGCAGATGGGTGCAAATAGAGGTCCCTTCAAACAAGCTTACGCGAACGTCTCGGAACGATAAGCAGGAGTAGCGAGGTTACATTATTTGCCAAAGCTTCAAGGTGGACTTGGATTGAACGGGATGATTTGGATCAGAGCGGCCGGAGAGAGAAGTGCACAGTAAGCGTCATAAATACATCTCTGAGGTCTTCAAACGTAATTGACGACTGATAGATAGCCTCTGGCGTCAAAGCCTTACTGATTCTCGCGCTGATAGCGGTCCGTGCCGTGTGCAGTGTTATCGAAGCTGATTAGTACGCATTCTGCTGGACACACAATCAATCATCTGCAACTCAAAGACAGTTGCATTTCTATGGTACCTTTACAGAACTAACAGAACCTTTTTCATTTCAGTCTTGCAAACTTCAAGGCTTATAGTTGCCTTCCCTGGCCTCTAGTCGTCTTCACAGGCCTTTAGTCGTTCATTCGCATAGGCTTCCAATTGAAGCATATTTTCATTCCTTTATACCTCTACCCAACCATTAAAACATTAGCGGATTCAAGATGAAAGAGAAAGAAGCGAGATTAAAGCAGGCCGAACGATCCTTTTCTCTGTTAGTCCTTCTTGGTGGACATGGTGTCAAACGCGTCCGTCAGCGTAGAAAGATCCGTCTTCAGCTTCTCCATCCAGCGTTCAAGCTGCCGCGGCTGGTCGATCACGTCCACCGTCTGCGTGAATGGGTCGTACATGACGGAGAACGGCTTGGAGAAGCTCTTCGCGTACTGACTGAAACAAACTTGCGCCGTAGGCGTTTTTGACCAGTGGTGTTTACCGGAGACGTGACATCGCGTCGAAAATGGACTTGGCAACGAAGTAGATCGGCTGGTAGTCGACGTCTTCGTACGGCTGAAGAGCAGTCGTGGCCGGCTCGAAGGCTCTGTGTTCCGGGGTGTCCGAACAGGCGTGCTGAACGGATGCCGGTTGATGGATTGACTCTTCAGGAGTATAAACTCACGATCAGTTCACCGTAGGCCGAAATTAGGCCTGCGCCGATGGCCTTCAGCTTTCCGTCCTCTTCGCAAAGACCGAACTCAATGATGAACCAGTAGACCTAAGAGTTGTTTATTACGCTTTAGCTATCCACAATTTGTCGTCTCACTACATCAGCGTTGGAGCATCAGCTTAGGCAGTCCCTACACTTTACGCTGTGAATATGTCAGCGTTGGAACAAGGACCTTGACGTATCATAGTAGACCCCATTGCAAAGCTTTTGGCTGTCGCTCTACTGGACTCAAAGCTCTTCAAAACTTACCGTTGCGAGCTGCTCAATTTGCTCATCCGTGGCTCCGAGGGAAAGGAGTCCGATTTCCTGGGAGAACTGCGCCATCACTGGGTCTGCGAACATCGGGCAGTGACCAAGAATCTCGTGGATCACGTCGGGTTCGGGTGAATGGTGCGGAGACTCGGTGTGGCGTACGTACTGCGTTGCCTGGAAGACGCGGAACGCGAGACTGGCGAGAAAATCGCGGGCAGACAGAAGTCCTCCGCATGGTCTCAGTTGGAATCCGGTCCGTTCTGAAAAGAAGAATTGAGCGCCACAGGAGACGCTTTTTGATTTACGTTGCAGATAATGATTGATATCGGAGAGTTGTGGGATCTTGTATGGAGTGATCACGCCGGCTTCTTCCATTTTGCGCAGATTCTCGCGGTACTCCTTGCAAGTGTGTGACTCGTGCAGGGACTTGAGCCTCGCGTAGACGGCCGCCCAGGTTTCATGCTCTGCATCGCTGTAGTCCACGTGAGGGATGGCGTGGCCGCTGAAGAAGACAGAGGATGAAAGAAGAAGGTTTTACAATTTAGAATGGGAAGAGGGACACAATGGTTAACATTCTCATAGGTTTTGGTACTGTGAAACATCAAAAAACTGTAACAGCTTGGGCCCCATGACTACTGTATCCACAAAATTGACTCTTGTTTCAAGTAGTCGGATTTTTTGTAAGTATTTGGCATCCATGTGGGTTCCAGTGGTTTGTTTCCATTGGAAACCGTTGGAATCGGTCCTAGGACTTCTCAAACGTACTGTCTATAGTCGTTGGCGATCTGGTTCAGCGCAGCACGTCTGGCGATATACGCGTCGTCTCCATGGCCTGGATGGCGAGGGTCCGTTGTAGGCTCGTACTTGGTCACAACATGTGCACACTTGTCTAGATCGCTCACGTGTCGCGGGAACCACGGAACTGCAAAAGTAGAATACTCCCTTCTGCCAACGGCCAACACTTACTGCTCGGGCGGGCCTTCTCCACGGCGTTGTAAAGCTCGAACTTCTTGACAGCGTTCTCGATGACGATTTTCGTGGCTGCGTCGAGGAAAGCGCTTTTGGTGCCGACGCAGTCAAAGAGGATTTCGAACTGTCGTTGCTTGTCTGAAACCATGTCACGGCTTGCTGGAGGCTTGTCCTCACTCAATGAAGTTTCCTCGTCGTTCTCGTCAATTGTATCGTACTTCTTAACCAAACGCGTTTCAAGATGGGCTACCGTAATCCCGGCCTGCTCGAATGACCGAAGGGAGTGTAGAAGGAGTTTCACACTGTCCTCTATGAACGTAATACCGTATATCTGATTTCCTGTGGGGGATGTGACTTGCCCGATGGTGTGGGAGAGAGAAAGACGTTGAAATTCATTTGTTCGTCTTCCGCACTGGACCAGATCAGGTCGACTCCTTCGTCATTTAGCTTCTCCAGAATCTGAAGTGATATACTGTGTATATACATAGACCCTTCTAAACTGACTCTCCTGCCTCTCGTTTTCTCCAGCTGCTGTCTGTGGTTCTGCGTGTTCTTCCTCTTAAGCCCCTCGATAGCTTGTCGATCTTCGGACGCCTGGCGCACCAAACTGTCACGACGCATCGAGATACGCTTTTGTTCGGCCTAAATTAGAAACATATTCGTGCCGACGAGGGAGAGTTAGACTTACCATTCTTCAGTAGTGCGAGCAGTTGTCGAGAATAGCAAACGTGGATGTCGGAATCGGTGGGCCAATTCAGGACTCTTGTTACGGAGTAATCGCTTCCTGTTCTCCGTTGCACGCAATTATGCTCCGGTCTGCGACGCCCACTACCTTGGCATCATGCAAAATTGCACAAAAGAATGACGTTAGCGTACCTGGATAACGTGCACTTTATTTTCCGCTGGAGCCTGGAGCTGGAAATCGGAGAAAGTAGGCCGACGTGAGGGATGTTTGAGATTCGGGCGAGGGCGCTTTTAAACACTCGCCGGAAGGCGGGGCAGGACGTGCTCTTGGAAACAGGACACAAGATCGGTTTAAGTGGACCATAAGGACGATATGTAGAAAGAAGTTCGAAGTAGTTGAAAAGAAAGGGCTGGATTGGGGACGGGACAATATAAAAAAGCAAGTGTTTTTTTGGTAAGGATTAGCTTTCCGGTATATCTTTGATTTCATATGACAAGCATACTCCTTAGCCGCAAATGTTTATGTCATAAGTAGACCAACACCTGGGGCTTTTTTTGCATACATTAATTAAGCATTATCTTGCCCATTTACCATCTCATATGTTTAGTGCATATGTAGAGCCCACATGAGTTCCATTTATAAATACACTGTTGAATGAACTGTGTGTTTTAGATTTCTGTGCTCGTTGAAAATTTAGCGATCTCATTGGAACATGCAGATCTGCGTGGATGTGTTTTCTTTATTGCATCAATGTTCAGGTCATCATTCACTTTCCAATCGCAACCAGTTCAATTTCTTCAGTCCGCACGAACATAATCATGCAGTCTTCTCACATAGTAATTTCATTTTTTTTCAGCGATGAGTGTCTAGTAACATATTCTGGTCTGCCGATAGAACACAAATTTTGCAATAATGTGCTCGGCACTTCGTGTCAGGACCAAAAAATCCCGGTCAAGTCTCAACATCTTATGTATCTGCCTCAAAATCTCGAGTCTTAGAAATGGTTCCAAGGTTACGATCATCACTGGTCTCAACGCTTTCTGTATCTCCATCATTGGTCCCACAGCGATTTACCTGACATCAATTGGGCTGCGTACGGTGGCTCTTGAATTATCAACGAATTCGGAGCTGTGAATGCTGGTTGAGAACGAGAAGGAAGATACGTAGGGTCACAGACTTTTTCGGCAACAAGATTGTTGACTGTCCCGTTTTTATGGCCGAACGCGAGATTGATCAGGAGTACTTGGCCAAACTAGGTAAAAACTCAATACAACAACCCCTGTCCTGTAAGCTGTCATTGTTATTCCAGAAAAACGCCTAAAACAACTCAGAGATCCGAACAAGGAATTCAAGAGCAAGGACGTGTTCAAGGAAATCACGGAGAGCCGCGAGGATCGGGTTTGTTTTCAATGTATTTTGCACCACACGTTGATGTCCTTCTTCAGCTTTTCAACTTGCTGACTGCTGCTGAACCCGGCTCCGGGGGTTTTGACGATAACTTCTTGGACGTACCTATCAAAGCAAGCTATCTGCAGAGGAAAATCGCTCCACAAACGGTCGCCGTGAACAAGCAGGAGAAGTTGGAACTTGTTAAGAACGATCAGCTGAGTGTCTCGCAGGTTAGTGAGCTTGGGAAGAGGCGTTAGGTATAACAAGTAGCTGCTCTTAATGCCATAAAACTGTGCATACATACTAGACTCGCTTAAAACCAAGCTATTTTCCTCGCGCTCTATTTAGAGTACCGCCGACTGCTTACAAACTACATCGTTTGGTCTGATCTTTTCTGTAAGAAACTGAGATTAGCGAAGAATTAACTCCTATAAATTGAAGGCAATGCCGACATTAATCAAAACCGATCTTATTTAGGCTCAAGATACCCTTCCCGACCTTCCCCCTCCAGTTCAAACGTTGGCATGCGACCTGAAGAAGCTGAAGACAGACTAGGAATGGCGTGGGAAGAAACACAGTTCGTCTCCTTTACAAAATGCAATACATATGGCCTTCACATCATCCAGCGCAATCCCCGCTCTCCTGGTTTGCATTACTGTCCTTTACATTGTATATGTCCTATTGGCCTTTAGTATCAGAATCTCCAGATTCGCTGTCCTCCTCTTCCGACGTTGTACTTTGCGTTAATCAATCGGGTCTCCTCATCTTTCCAAACGGCGAAGGCGCTCCTTGTCAACTATCTGACCTGCTCGAGCCTTCCTTGTCCGAAGGCTGCCATTCCCTCGAGCTTGTCAGTTCAGACACTGCTCCTCATCGCCATAATGACTGTGAAGCCTTCATTGCCACTTGGTAACGTATACATGTCCACAGAAGCATAAATATGTCCGATTCAGTTGGGTGGGCTTCGACGAGAGGCTCGATCACGTAAAATACCTCGCATCGATCTTCATTGTGGACTCTGAGTTTAACGTCCGACTAGGTGGGCGACGTGTTGTAGCGTCTCGCTCACAATCTCCGTGTTGCAGGTTGCAACTTCGAGATCAACGTGTGTCCAGCATACTGTCGGATCACTAAGCCAACACCGCTCACGCGGAACATGCACTCTTGGCTCGTATTTTCCTCAGAGAAGCAAGTGGACTGCTACCTTGTCAGCGTAAGTTCTATGAGAAATAAAATTACCGGAAAATTAAAGTTACCAAAATCATTATCAGTATCTAATAAAACCAGATTGAAATACGGGGCTCAATTTATCAAATTCATCAAAAGCCTTCACTAAAAAACTACCAAAGCCCTAAGCCCAGATTAATTTAATTGCTATTACAGTCTGATGGAAAAACTGAGCTCATCGAAGATATGTTCAACGTCTACCCTGGCTTGGATCTAGGCGACTTGGCTGGAGCTGCCACACGGACTGCCTGCATATATAATCCCGAGTACCGTTGGTCTGCGGTCGCATTCGATACTGGACACGTTACGGTTACCATAAGTCAAAACGACGAAGAAGGATTCATCGTTGACAGGTAAAATTATTGTTAATGCGTAGTAGCTCGGCCTTATAAGGTGCATTTCATTTTTGCTATAAACTTGCTTTGCTATGCTATAAACGCAAGTTAGGAATGGCGATTGTTGCCTTTTACATTTCGAGTTTCAGCCTCTAAACCCTCAAAAGTACTGGGATACGAGTTACAGAAAAGTTTCAGTATTCTCCGTAACACAGACACGGTACTTGCGCGGTCTTATTATCGTGTATTTTAGACTAATAGCAAAGTAATAATGTCATGCATTAAAAAGCACATACTTTGTACTGCCTATACCCAAGCTGAAGCAATCTTTTCAGAAAATCCGTCAAGTACAACAATGTGATCTCCTTTCTGCATTTCCTAAACAAAGGTCTTCCTCCCACAGAGACTTATCTGCTTGTCTCGTCTACATCCGGACCTCCCGTCATGTGGCATTTGTCACTAATTGTGGGTTAATCAGTTGCTTGTCGGCCTAATCCGTTCTTGTAGGACGATCAAATGCGATGGAATTATAAGACCGTTTTCGACGATTGGACCACCGGCACAGATGCAGTGTTGTGCGGCGCAGTAAACGACAACAGCGTCTGCATAGGAACTTTCGGGAATGTAAGAAATCATTACAAATATTCTTAACAGACTACCACAATCAGATTTATCGTTAATAACGCACATGTTTATTTTCAATTTCCATGAATGTGGGAGTAAGTATGTTTTTTTTTCTATTTTTTTATGGATAGATTGCGCATGGAAGCAGATGCAGTTTGAGAAGGTGCACAATTTTTCGGATCGTTATTAAACAGCGTGTAAATTTTAAGTGTAGTACCGAACAACAACGGTTGGAAAAAGAGGATAAAAAGATTGTCCGATCTTTTTTTTGTCTTTTTTGTCTTTTTTTTCAAATGAGCGTCTTTTGCTTTGAAAATTTTTTATTGCAATTTTTCCGGATTTTTCTCACAGCAAGTAGGGTTAGCTAGCATGAGAGGTATCTATTGAGCTGCAAATAGTCGAAGAAGCAGAAAGCAGTCCACTTATGCACTCTTTCAAAGAACTTTCGTTTTGTGACGTGCATAGCCTAGAAACGAAAGCGATCGGCTTTAAGACTTCTTCGATCAGAATTACATATCGAATCAGCCTTAGATTTGCTCCGTCGGTACCGATTCCTGGATAGGAACAGACAGATATAGATTTAGTAAAGGTGTATAGGCTTACCCAATAAACTCTAGCATGTGTTAACCCCCAACATATGGAAAGTCCCTCAAACCTTTTATGATTTCGAAATCGACCGTCTGCCGACAACTGTTTCCCTCAGCTCCTCGCGACGATCCTTTAATGGCCGGCGCCGAGCGGCCCTGTTTACCACATCTCGCATTCCAAAGAACTTGCAAAAATAGGCGACGGAAACATAAAACTGTGGAGAGGGATAAGGTGCGCTTCCGTACCGTCCTCCCTTTCGCCTTCCCACGCGGCACCTCCTTGCCCGGGCGTGCATTTTGAATGAGCGCTCCCAGCAGCGGGCAAGCAGAATGGTAATTCGATGTACTTTATAGGTGATGCTGTCCTACGATCTGGACGACGTGCTGAGCATAAGCCCGGTCCCGGTGAATCACGACGGGTCGATCGCCATTTCCGCAGCCGTACTCTCTATTCAGTTTCTCTCTGACGGGAGCATGGCGATGTTGTCTAGCTCCGGCTACCATTGCTTTGCGCCAGTAAAGGAAACACTCCGTGCGCCTCCCTCTCCTCCCCCGCGTCTGTCGCCTGGGCCTTCTTGATACTACTGTAGATATGTGTCGGCGTGTTTGCCTTTCGCCTCTTTTGAAGTAAATGATATTGTTAGATGCGTGTGAGACGCGGTACCTTCAAAGTTTTATCAATGTCTTATGCCGTCTGGGACGTGGTTCTCCTTGAGCGTTCGCGACCACGGTAGTTGTTACGGAGTAACGGTAGGACCTTTCTTGAGGAGCTGACTGAATTTAAGGAGTTGGACATGTACGAGGTTAGGGTGACAGTCTGAGATGTGACAGTGGAGCATGAAAGGAGCATTTGAAGGCGGGCACTATAAACTATAACTTCCTCCGTGGAGACGCGTCAAAAGGTTTTCGCTTTAATCGCGGCCTCCTCCACCTCAATCGGCTACAGCCTGTGCGTGCTGTTCTTCCTGGAAGATAAGTTAACGATTCGGTAAAGGTTGAACGCTCGCTTGTTTTACAATGAGAGTTGCTACGGCAATAGTTACGGAGTATACTGTAGTCATCAGAACTGACTAAATTTCAGTCGTTGGGCAATAGATTAGAGCTGCGGCTATCTGTAGATCTGTAGACTGTCTGCAGACCTGTAGATTATCTGCAGACTTTCGGATGTGTGGATGAGCAAGACAAAGACTTTGTACTTTAAACGCTGCACTTTTAAAAGTGCACCAAAACTTTCTGTGACCTAAAGCCTCTTCTTCTGTAAAGACACCGCAAAAGGTTGTAGCCTTAATCGCCGCCTCCCTGTATCGCAATAGACCACATCCATCGTTTTACCAGCTTTAGACTCAGTCCTTTCTCTCCTTGCATTGATATAGTTTTGTAAACTGTTGCATTACTGTACTCTGTGGCCAACAAGGGACAACGAGAGAGATTTCATTGCTGCGCGACGGTTAAGGCGTGACGGCGGCTCCTTCGCCTCTTTTTCCTCCTCGCGATCTGTTTGTCGTCTGATCCATCATGTTGTTTACTGTACACATGTATCGGCCCTTCCCATCTACTCCAAATTATACCGCTACGTGCGTGAGCGGCAGCGGTGTCTTCAAAGTTCCCTCAACGCTCTCGTGCCACCGGCGTTCATTCATAGACCTCTCTTTGGCCAGAAACGTGCTGTTCTACGTAGGAATTAGATACCTCTCCGGAACACGTTCGACATCCGATCTAATTGCATGTTACTACGGTAACAGGGGTAGTGAGCAGTGATATGTAGGACAGTGCTTTGCAGAGTCGGCTGAACTAGGAATTCGATACTTTTGAAGTTATGGTCCCATACATCTGCTAATAAAAACACTTTTTCAGAAAAATATGAAAACATTGTCATTCTTTCCCTTTCCCTCTGTGGAAACGTGGCAAAAGACTGTCGCTTTGATCGCGTTCTCCCCCACCTCAATCGGCGACCGCCGTTCATTCATTTCCAAGTTAAGGCTCAACCTCCTCCTATCAGCCCCTCCTTCCTTCGCCTCCTTCTCTATCGCCCTTCCCCTTTGGACAACATATGGAGATGTTATTCAGCACGGGCTATCACTATTTTCCACCGGTAAAGGTTTGGCGGCGGCTTTGTGCCTCGCGCGATCCGTCTGACCGATCCTCTTTTTGTTTATTGCGCAGATGTAGCGGCTGCGTCCATCGTCCGCATTCCAAGTTAGTGATACCGCTGCATGACCGCGCCGCGGCGATGCCCTCACAGTTTCCTTAACGCACTTGTGGGGCCGGCGTTCATTGCGAGATGTCTCCTTCTCTCAGGCGGTGCTGCTCTCCTGAGGAGATCCATTGGGTACTAGTTGAACTTCCGCTTCTATTGCCGATACTATTGTATTCCAAGGTGCTGGGTGGCGTTAGGCGTTGCTCAATGCCGCCAATTTGGGTTTATGCCGACTTGGGTTCGGGTGGATTTTGATGAGATAATACGGTTGAGCTAATGCAGGTTTTTCTGTAGGATGTAGTGGCAGGAAACGTTGCAGTTACTTTTCCAAAGTGAAGGCTCAAGTCGAAATGCGTTAAATTCTTTTTTTCTGAGTTTTTGAAAAGTCTTTCTTAGAGGATGCAGCAGAGTAGAGAGGACTCAAAATTCAAAGACGAACTTTCTTTATTGCGTGAATTGAATATAACACGTGGCTGCAGATAATGCTTTTGAATATCCTAATTCCAGCCTCTGCGGGTCTGAAATGAACCACAACAACCACGGAAACCCTGAGCGAGCGCCTGGCGACAGGTCGTCCGGTTTCCGTCCTCGCGGCGGCTATGGACGTCCGCAGCCGACGTTTGGCAATGGTTTGCCCTCTGACATGTCCATGATCCGCTCAGATGACCGCATATATGTTCCTACGAGTCGTGGAAGCTCCCGCGGAAGGGGATCTAACGCGCGTATTGGAACGCGTGGGGTTTGGACTCCTCCTCCGACTCTTTGGTCCCCTCAAGGCTACCGACAACCTCCGAGCCGTGGAATTAGCGCCCAACCGCGTCCTACAATTAACGATAACAACGTGGAAGTCGCCCACAGACGCGTCGCAGGCTTTGGAAGCGCCTGGACACATTCTGTGGTTACTGCGAACGGACCCAACTGGACCCTCCCACCGGTGTCTACGGCTCGTGGAGGCCGATCAAACAGCTCCGTGGCTCATCCAGTGGTTTCTCAGAACCGCAGAGGTAGCAAAGTCCCTGGTGTGCGATGTGTCTCTACATCTGTTTTAGGAGCGTCCTCTTCGGTGACCAGAGCGGTGCGAATGCCAATCTGGAGCGTGAACGCTCCCGAGTCAGGGCAGAGATCGCCGACCGGATGCGCTGCTTCAACCTCGCCCCCGACTACGCAGCCGTTCGCGCTTCCACCGCCTCAGGTCGATGTTCCTGCGCAGACGCAACAATCGCTGCAGCCGTTCTTTGCAACAGGAGTCCCTCGTTTCATCGGAAACTTGTTGTACATAAATGGCCTGGCCTACGGACCAGCGGCCTTCGGGAACTATGTTTCCCCCCCTGCCGGAAGCCCTTCTGCTTCGCCACCTCTGTGGGCTCTGCAGCCGCCCCCGATGCTCATGAACAACCCCGCTCAGCCACTCTCTACCGCGTCGACTGTCGCGAACCCCAGAGCGCAAATTGGAATCGTCGTGACCTCATCCGCACCTCAAAGAAGCCCATCTCAAGGAAACCCATCTCAAGAAGGTCAACCGCCTAATTCTCCGAACGGTATGATCTTCTTTCATTGAGCTGCTCAAAAAGTTTGATAAGTGTATTCAGCCCATAAATTTTATAGAACGTCTTTTCCTTATTTGCGAAACATCGCACTGAGGGTAACCGGACTTTGAAGATGAATGAATCAGTGGTAATTTTAAGATTGGGGTGAATCTTAATAGCTCACTAAACTATCCGCCTTTATCCCTAAAATATTTTTAAGCGCTTACGAGACAGATTATTTAGGTACGTTTTACGCTCTGTACGCTGGCCCTGGAACTCAACGGGCTCTACCTCCTGGTAACGGTCAGAACAATCAATCTGGAACTCAACGGGCTCCACCTTCTGGCAACGGTCAGCACGCTCAATCTGGAACTCAGTGGGCTCCACCTTCTGGCATGAATTCGGGATGGTTCTCGCCCTCTACGTCCCCACCAGGTGTTATGGCGCCGTCTCCGTTAGTGCGACCTCCACCCTTCTTTCCGATGGGTCATATCAACACATTTCCTCAACACCGCCCTTACACTCCTCGAACTAGGACCTTCGACGCTGGTAAGATTCTTATCTCTATCTAAGAATGGTTGACTGCCTTTTTCAGCCAGAATTGCCCGTCTGCGTGAGGACATTGAGAGAGCTCTACAGGAGAGTTCCACGGAAGCTCGCTCACCTGAAGGTAAGGACGCTAAACTTCATGTCCTGAACTGTAGATGCTCACAAAAAAACTGGGTGTGAATATTAACAACCCTTCCAAAAAAGGGCTTTCCTAGAGGGGCAGTCATAGAGTCCGTCAACTAAAAATATGAGATTCCTTTCGCATCTTTTGGGGTAACCTGAGTAGTTAGGTACGTTTCGGTGTTTTTTTTTCTAAATTTCACTTTGTTGAATGAGGTATCTTTTTGTTCACATTTTTTCTTCTTACGTATTGACATTATACCGACCAGAAACTTGAGGAAAGAGCTGTATTTATGTGGAGTTTGATTTCAAATTTGTGGTTTCATTTCTTTACTTATGGAATGTGATCAACATCTTATTAAAAACCTACCGAATGTCAACTCCTTTATTATATTTTCTCCTTCAGCTATCACCACACTCATTACAGGTGCCTCACCGAATGAATCGCTTGGCCAGCTTGCTCCTTCTCCGAACGAAGAGCGTCCTGAGTTTCAGGAAGTAGAAGATCCTGCCCCGAGAGAGGTAACTTTTATCGCAATAAAAAAGTAATAGTGTGAACTTAGAATGCCGGCTGTCCGTCGCGCGAATCGGCTAAGCGCGGCCGAGGTGCTCGTCGTGGAAAGTGAAGCTGGAAAGAAGTCCCCGCCATTTCTTCAAATTTTGACTTGTAATCGCCGTCCATCATCTTTTTGATCCCTTTTTTCGCAAACTTACTGTATGGTGCTCACTTTTCTTTTGCCTTACAATCTTTCATGTTAATCTTTTATGTTGTGCGTTTACTGTAGGGTTGTGGAAAGACTTTCCATAACTATTGTCGAGCTCTGAAGTTCCCTACTTTTTCTGAAGGTTTTGTTTTTGACCCCACCAGCAGTGCATAGAAGGTGGTTTTTAAGTTGTGAAGGTGTAAATGTTCTGAAGGAACAATGTTCTTGAAAAATTGTGAGCTTGACAGTTGTTTGGTTTGTCTCTTTACCTTTAATCGAACCCTACTGCCTTTCATGTTGAACTGATCGTCATTAACCACCATATCTGTAACCGTCAGCAACATTGATTTTTAATTTGTCACGATGTAACATGAATAATGATGCAATATGAATCAATTTTTCTCTATATCATCATGAGTTTCTCAGATCCGTCATATATAATCTCCCGACGTCGAATGCCAACCCTAGTCACGAACAATAGATATGATTTCGATTTATAACATTTTATTATTATCATAGGTACATCGTAATTACAAGTCGGCAGGATGCACAAATCGGGATCACTTCCTTCTGCGCAACTTGTTTTTGCGTCGGTTGCATTGGTTGTGCGGTTGATAGCGGACCTCTTCATCACCAATAAGCTTCAGCTTACGCTCCATGTACGTAATCAGGCGCTTCCTCGTACTCTCGCTTGCGTCGGCCGTTATCCACAAGCCGAGCTGAAACAAGCGGTGATGAGGGATGGAGGAAGCAACCAGAGCCAACCTTGGCCAATCCCCTCCTGCGAGATACTGTCGCTCCGCAGATGCATTCGGTGTCCTTTTCGCTGAATTGCTCGCCGACGAGTGCCATGAGGAGCTCCAACCAATTGAAGTTGAGGCGGTTTCGAGCGTCCTTGGGTTGGTTGTCCTGTCTTCCTTTCATACATAACACGATACGGCCTCCGTCCTTGTTCATCGGATCTTCCCACATGGGCGTGATCCCTTTCTTGAAAAAGAAGTAGTCTTCGCTGTCGGTCAGCCCAGCCGGCAGGTACACTCCCTTAACGGCTCTAAAAAATTTGTGTGTTTAAAAGAGTACTCTACTTTTTCTCCCAGAAACACTAGAAATTAGAGTACAATCATGGCCAGAATTTTTTCCCGACAAAACCATGACAAATGGATTTAGTTCTGGTACGTTCTAAGGAGGCGGTAAACATTTTTGGAAACTACGATTAAGCAACTATCACGGTACCTCCAGAAGCTCTCCACGGTTCCAATGTTGTCCTCAAGCGTTCTAATACAATCGCTCCATTCCCTATTAGCCATTGGCTCGACGTAATAGTAGGTCCAGGAGCGATTTAAGCGATGGTAATGCTCCTTTATGGGCGACCGCTCGTTTTCAGAGGACGAAGTTCCTTGAGACCACGTGGGCATTTCTGTAATGGCTAAAACGACTCATCAATAATGTCATATGGTTTTGGTCGCGCTTTAAGATACAAGATATTTTTTTAAATATTTGACAAGGTGGAAAGGTGAATCACCTTATGGAGAATGAAAGTGATCAAACGAGGTGCTAGTTAACTTCTGAACAGCGAGTATAAAAGGTTTGCGCCCGGGAACTGTTCAGCTACCAGTCACTGGAAACTTGCCCGGCGGCCGTTCTTTTATCTCTCTTCCGGCGACCCGCACTGATGATCCCTATGTAAATGACTGTGTCTCACACACGCGCAACCGCCTCCCCTTGCACCGTTCCTGCCCTCTCTCTCCCTTTCGTGTGTGATTGTGCGTGTGAGTGTGTGTGTGCGGAAGACAGAGAGTAGAACGCCCGTGGCTTTTTGTGCGCTTCTGCTCTATGCTCCTGTTTGGGATAAATTGTTGACGGTGGATGTGCTGTATGAATCAGCAGAAACTGTCGACGGTGCCACCTCACTGTTTTTCGCAACCAAGGCTGAAGAACAGACTTCAGCAAATCCAGTGGGAAGTATACATTTTGTTTGCATCCAAAGGAATACTCCTACAGTATACAGTATACATTAGTGAGAAATCCTAGAGCTTAAGCATAAATACAGGCTTTAAAAAATGTACGTTCTTCAGAATATTCTATTACACCAAAATATCTTGCTTATGTCCCTGTATCTGCCACTGTCCATATCAGAAGGCTGAAGAAAGATTATCTAAAGGGACTAAAAACAATTGTCTCCGTAAGAATCCTGTATTTTTTCAGTCTTCTCCACGTTGATTTCGTAATACTCCTATACATCGAAAGCAAAACGCTGTGGAGACAGATTTTTGACAGGTAGTCCTAGTGGAGCGAAGGATGTGCCAGAATGCACTCCAAAATATGCTACTGAAGACAGGCTACAGGACAAGGAAATTTCTGAAGTGAGCGTTTTCTATGGCAATGGCGATGTCTAATGTGGAACGGTACGAAGAGATGCTTTAACAGCGGTTTCTTGTTCTGCGGCCCAAGACGCTTCCCCAGAAAGATGTAAATTAAGAGCGGCATCTTGGTTAAAAGCTGTCCACATGACGAGAGTGTGTACGTCACGTTACAATGCGTAAAAGTACTAGTTCGAGCAGATCATCCTTTCGAACGATAGTGCACAACCGAGTGAGGCACGGTCGTTGGTCATCAGTGCCACGTAGGGAGCTGCTACATGCAGCAAACAAAAGTTTCGCCAACGTACTGAATCTCTGATGAAGGTGCATGTGGTGGACAAAGTCCAACTATCTTTCTCGTAATTTTATGCTTTCTCACAGCCGGACACTTGCCAAACTGTGCTGATCACGCCAGCCTTGATCATTTCTCTTGTTTATGCACAAATCGACCCATATTCAACAGTTGTTTATCGCCCGCAATGTTCGCTTTTGCAATGTAGAATGACCATAGAACATTGTGTTTTGCATATGCAGCTTCCGACTTTGTGAGAAGAAATAACGGACACGAATAACCCAACATACCTTGTTCACTTCGTTTCCTGAAAACGACTATTTTCGTCCACCTGCTTTGATGAAAGTGCAAGTGTAGGATTATGGATACAAATCCAGAAGGCGATTAATATGTAGATCTTCACAGAGATTGAATAGGACATGGGAGATGTGTTTTTGTATCTGTAGGACTACAGCTTTGCAACGTGTAGGGCACCCATGTACGGCATTCTGTGCTCTTCGCTGATCGATCTGTTTCATAATAACTGAGGAAACCAGCCCGTTACTTTATGATCATGTGGACTGTGTTGTAGGATTTTCGCTTGGCCGCGTGGAGTCTAACATTTGAAGAAGGAGAATTGTGCATGTACGGCATTGCATGTACGGTTGCGTATTTTTGTATTTTCTTTTAGTTGCTCGCTTTAGGACATAAGAGACGTGTTTTGCATGTTTTATCATCCGAAGACTTGCTGCTAAAAGAATGTTGTAAGAAAGCTGACATTGTAAGAGCAGGAATCAAATTTAATAATAAGTAAAAATGGCAACAGTCATTGGAAAAATCAATATTTCCAGACATTTATCGAATCAAAGCTGTCCATATGACCAAAGTGTGCAAGTCACGCTAAAATGCGTAAAAGTGCTAGTTCGAGAAGATCAAACAAGAGTACAAAACCGTGTGAGGCACGGTCGTTGGTCATAGATGTCACGTAGGTGACTGGTACATGCAGCAAACAAACGTTTCATCAAAGTGCTGAATTTTTAATGAAGGTATTTGTGATGGACAAAGTCCAGCTATCTCTGTAGTGAAGGGATACTTTCTCTGGGCTGGCTTCTTGCCAAACCGTGCCGATTATTTCCCTTTGTTTATGCAGAAACCGACCCATATTCTACAGGTGTTTATCGCCGCGACACTCGCTTTTGCATTACAGAGTGACCGCAAAGCATTGTATTTTGCATATGCATCTTCCGACTTTGTACAGAACGGAACAGAAATAACCAAACTTCCTTTTTTTAGCTCGTTTTGCGAGTATTACAACTTTCTTTGATGAAAGTGTAAGTGGAGCGGATTTCCATAGAGGTTGAATAGTTCATTTATTATTCAAACGAAAACCATAAGTAAAAAGAGGTTCGATGCATCCTGAAATTCCCCAGGTGGCCCACAATGGCGTAAATGAGGATGAGATCCATTAATCCATGATACAAGGCTCTGCAGGTTAATACTAAAAATTTCCTCCATTCAATTTATTGGCAATGATTATGAAAAATTACTATATTGGTTTGAGCTCAAATTTACTAATGATTATATTAAACCTTCCCTTGGGTAACATATTATGTTAGTTAACAAACATCTTCTTATGTAAACCAAATAAACAATATTTCGTCCGTTTATCAATTTTATTAAATGGAATTACAAACCAGGCCAACGTTGAAAAAATGAAGCGCTGCTTGAAGCAATGTTTATTATTTTCTTTCCTACTTGATAACCAACCACACAAGACAAGTATTTTAAATTATGAGTAAGCTGTCTACGCGTCTTTTAGAAATTGCTATAGACTGGTCATCATCAGTTACATCGAGATCAGAACGATTAAATTTACAACACAAAGGACATCACGCCCAGAGTAATAAAATTCGTCCCGCAGATTTTCCACACTTGTTTATCTGATAAGCGACTAAGCAAGAGACCATCGCATGTAAAGTCCAATTAGGCAGCACTGTTCTCCGAGACAAAATACAAGGACGCCTCATATGACGGCCGATGATGCAACGGACGGGGCGGTCGGAGAGTGTCTTGTTAACAACTAGGACAAAAGCGCTTCTGTGCGCTATCAGTCCGAAGCGGACGTCTGACCATGTTGCGTGTTGCCTTCCTTCTTGTCTGCCTTGCTGCAGAGCTGGTCGAGCCTACTACGCCTGCTACACCTACCAGACAACTCCACTACCCAAAGGAGAAGCGCCTCAAGAATGTGAAGCAGCTTACGTTTGGAGGCATGAACGCCGAGGGCTACTTTAGGTACCCACGGCGTCGTCTAATAAACTTTATATTTACGAATTTTAGCTATGATGATAAATTTATCACTTTTCAAGCTACTGGAGGCCCGTATGGAACAGAATGTGATCAGGTTAGACGAAGAATAAGGAGATTATGATGATGAATCGCTGGCTTTAGATTTACCAAATGGATCTGACGAAGGACCCGAAAGATCCGACAAACATCCGCAAGATCAGTCCTGGCCTCGGTTCCACCACCTGCTCCTACTTCTACGGAAACAACAAGGACAGTCTTTTTGCTGGAAACTTCCACAAGGTACCTTCTAGTAATTTGACTATGTTTGCAACATGTTTATAGATCAAGATGCTTGACCAGGACAGCACTACACCGGGATACAACACATGCCCTCCGAAGAAGTGCAGGCAGAAGTACAATGCGACTAGTACTCTTGGAAAGCTCTGTAAGTTCCTAAATAAAGGGTCCGAGGAGCTAGAAATTTCTAGTACACCTATTGAAATAATCTGCAAAAGGAAATTCTTGCACTGGTTAAAAATATTCTTTCCTACGACCACGATTAAGGTGCGCTTTACCCTTTTAAAGGTTTTTGGCTCCAAAATCCTACAGTGCTCTCGGCACGATTTATATTTCCAGACGACTTGATTTGACAAACGTAAAATACGTACGACAGTCCTGTTCCAGGCAACACCTCTTACACCTGGGACATCTACCAAGACTACGACATTTTCAAAGTCAACCAGTACGGTAACATCAAACAACAGTTGACCAAGAACAACGTCTACGATGCCGAGGCGACCTTCTCTCCGGACGGGTCGAAAATCGTTTTCACGTCAATGCGCTCCGGAGATCTAGAACTGTATCTGATGAACACGGACGGCAGCAACGTGAAGCAGCTGACAACGGAACTGGGCTACGACGGAGGCGCGTTCTTCAGCCGCGACGGAAAGAAGATCATCTGGAGGGCGTCTAGACCGAATACCACGGCGGAAATTGAGAAATACAAGACACTCCTGAGGTTGGTTCTTGTTAGAAAATAGAATGGAAAATGAATCGTTTAGTTACGATCTTGTTGAACCATTGGCAATGGAACTCTTCGTGATGAACGTGGACGGCTCGAACAAGACACAGGTCACAAAACTGGGAAGCGCCAACTGGGCGCCATTCTACCTCAACGACAGCAGAACCATCATCTTCAGCTCGAACCACGAAGCTGGAGCGGCTGGAGGATACAACGCATTCGCTTTGTACACTATTCGGGATGACGGAACGAATCTTGAACGGGTAAGTCGTCCTCTTAATTTAAGAGCTTTTGTCTTATTTGGGTTCAAAGAATGAAACTTGTGCTGTGCTAGATATGGGAAAGAGAACGAGGGCAAAATTGCCCGCGAGGGTAAAAGTACCCGAAGTTCCCGACGCGAAGCTGAAATTATTGCTGTTCATGGAAACGTTTCGAAATGTTGATCATGATAACAACATTTTTGGCGTTTTCCATAGCAATATACCATAAGACATCTTCGCATTCCCTCTACGAAAACATTCTTTTCAGATTACGTACGGTGATGGCGATTTCAACTCCTTTCCCATGATGAACTTCGCTGGCACCAAGCTTATTTGGGGCAGCAGCCGGATGGGTGGGATGACTGAATTAGATCTTTTCATAGCCGATTGGGTGTACGACGACAGCAAGGGAACAGTTTCTGTCTTTTCGCTCAGCTCAGCGATCCTCACTGCCACGATATCCTTGATAGGATATGTCCTGAACTAGATTGCTCTGTGATAATAAAATTGTATAGTCTCTGATCGTAAAGATTTTCGACTAGATTGACTAGAACACGTGCATATCATGTACGGCGAGAAGGACAAGTTCAACTCGTTTGTTATGATGAACTTTGAGAACGAAACTGGTCTGTGGAAGCAGTCTAAACGGAATTATATCTCTTCGTCGCCGATTGGGTCTACGATCAACTCCCCACCACGACCGTAGCTCCACAGAGACCGTAGAGATTCCCGCCCCTTGCTGTTCTAACTTCTGTCCGCATCCGGTGTTTAGGTTCTCCAATTTATTTTTTGTACAATGAGACAATTACTGAGAGTGTGACGTTCCTGAGCAAGAAGATATTCTTCTCTGAAGAAGTATTTCGTCCCTCAATGGGATCATGCGACTGATCCTCCTGAAGTTGGCCGAGCGACCTGTGGCGACGCGGCTTGTGGAGGGCTCTTCGCCGGTACAGTCCATATTCACGCCACGTTGGCCGTTCGAAGACAATAGTGAACGGTTGGCTTCTGTGCCAGGAGAGCTCCTGAAAAGCAGAACCCTCATCAGTATTCTTCGATAGTTGTTGACATAGGAAAACATGAGAATAACCTGGCCTGGATTGTAGTTGGAAAGGTGCCAAGAAGATATATTTTCATAAAATTTAGCTTAAAGAATGCCTAACAAGCGCGTACCTGGGTCTTTCTGATATGTTATCCAGCTGAATATTCCTCAGTTTCCTTCTGTTCTTAACCGTTTTCTTCTCAGCTGTTCCTAATTCTTGCCACCACATCACAAGCTTCCCAATGATGGTCAGCTGTAGTCGGAATGACCGATGCCGCGACTCGACGCAGTACTCTCCAACGGCCATGAGGAAGGCGATGACGAGACCGGCGAAGAGAACGTAGAAGATACCGAAAACGCTTTTGAAGGAGGAAACCGACTGCGTTTCTTTCTGAGCGGCACAGGGAACTCCTTCGCGTCTATCGCGCCACCATTTGTTCTTCAACGCTTCGAGGATTGTGCGTTCTTGCAGTTGGAGTACAGTCCGAGACATGATGTCGCGCAGGGGGGACCCCTTTGGAAGCGCGATTCCGTAGCCCTGAAACGTCGGAGATATACAATGCATAACATTATGCTTATAAGAATTCATGAGACTAGTGGAATAGTCATTTGTCATCTAATGAATTAAGCGGCAGAGGATTAATGATCTTTAGAGAATGAACAGAACTAAGAAACCCACCTTGGAATCCAGCAATCCACCGATACTTTGCAGTTCACAATCCCTCTCGATGTAGTATTCCAACATCGACGACTCCATCATATAGGCGTAGTTCCCGGCCTTTACCCTGGCGATTCCCTCCCTGCTGCTGTTGACAAACACCGTAGGACTACTGGACTCCATGATAGACCACATCCGCTCATAGATCGGAATCTTCGACTCACGGAAGAAATCCATCGTTGACCCGCTTTTCAGAGTACCGTACTTGATCTTTTGCTGACTAGCCAGATCCGATGTGCTTTCGATAGGAGTTGTCATTCGCTCGACGGTCAGGAAAGCAGCCAGCTGCGCGGTGTAGGAAGAGATGAGGATCAGGGTGAACATCCACCAGATCACGGCTACGATTCGCGTTGCTGCTGCCCTCGGGATCACGTCGGATCCTTGCTGCATCAAACTGCCCACGGCAAACCACAAACTGTTGAGAATGCTGAACTGATTCTTATGATTGTCCATACTCTTGTCCCGCTCGTCGATTTGTTGAATGTCGAACCTGAAGCATTGATGAACGAACTGCTAGCAAAGCTACTTGGAGTAGGTGCACGTAACTATCAATCTCCTAAAGAGCTTACCATTCGTAAGGACTAAACCTGGCTAGGAGCCACATTGTGAAAGACACTAGAAGATAGGATCCAAGCAGAGAGATCCACACGGAGAAAGACAGCGGCTCCAAGAAGGTGAACAGGGTGCTCTTCTGGTGGACATCTTCGTTGGATTTGGCGAGCAAGATCGAGATACCCAAGTGCATGAAAGGTAGGGAAAAGTCTGAAATTACCATTATTTGAATACATAGACATTGCTGCTATGTCTTACCGACAACTTCCACTCGGCTGTAAGTGATTGTAACTGCCGATACCGACAGGTCCGCTTCGTGTCGCTGAAGAACGCCTATCAATCCGTTCCATCTACCCGAATCGTCCTGCAATTGGATATTTTGGTCAACAAAAACAATAGCCACCCAAAGACAGTGAGCTTAATACCAACTCCACTGCAAAAGCAAATGTGCCTCGATAGCGCAGTAGGCAGCGCGTCAGTCTCATAATCTGAAGGTCGTGAGTTCGATCCTCACTCGGGGCAAAATTTTTTTGTAGATGATTTGTGGAGGTTTTGTTGCAAGAGCAGTTTTTCTGCGTATACATAGTGTGATGACTGTGTGTGGTTTGGATACTATAACCTTCTTTTTATCTCTATGATTGCTTGTTGATTCGGGTACGAGCAGTCAGAACCAACGTAAGTTCGGTGTTTACAGCTTTAAGAGTGCTTGTAAAGGCACTTCACTTTGTTCCTACCTCAATTCCATATGTGCCGTCAACCACCTCTATGATCGTGAAGTTGAACTTCAGCAGGTTGGCCATCTCGACCAGCAGATCAATGCAGAACCCCTCATAGCCGATTTTGTTGTTTGCGCGCATGACGAACGGCTCTTCCTGCAACATTGGCAGGTTCACGTCTGTCCAAGAGACCCTTACCAAGTAGACGACGACACGCAGCGTGAGTCCTGCCAGATCTTCGGCATCCGGGTCAATGTCGAATTCCCATTTGTTTGCATACTTGCTGTCGAATTTCCATCCTCGCGACCGAGTCCAGTTTCCGAGCTGCAAAGAACTCAGAGAAAGGTGTCGTAGCGTGTGTGTTCGGGCGACGCGTTTTGTTGGAACGGTGCTTGTTTGTGCAAAGATCGTCGTAGCCGCAAAATAGAGTGTCGACGCAGTTCCTGTCACAGCGCAACAACTCAAAAGCAAGTTTTACTCGCTCGCGAAGATTAATAACTTATCAAAGCGCGAGGGTGGTCTTGCAAACAACACGTCTAACAGAGATGGATGGTCGTAACAGGCTCTAGTAAGGTTACAGTATGCCCTTGGTGACATTTTATACAACGGAAGCGTAACGCCTCATATAGCTAGTGTTTTTCTGAAATATTATATGTCTTTATAGAACTGAAAATCATATCTGTCACAAAAATAGGAACAATATGTTCGGATTTCCGATCCTAGTTTTTAAAGAAAGATCCTCAAATACGGAAATCCTCAAATTTACATTACATTAAAAACCACCTTAAACCTACCGGAACCTTTGGCACTAGAAAGCTCAAAGTTAAACGGTGTTTGGTTTAGGGGAGGTTTAGGATGTGGATCTTCGGAAAAGGTGGATCCTGAGAATGACTGATGTTCGATGAAGAGGACGCATTGTTGCAAGATATGTTAGATTTCCGTCATATTTATTTTTTACCGATCTGTCTTTCTATGGTTGACCCCAAATGAGGCGCTAAAATATCTGAGTTCGCAAAGAGCCGAATTTATTCGCTGGTAACCAAATGAAGTTTTGACGGTTCCTGTGGAGGGATACCTTTTGCAGATCATTCTGAGGGAACCGTGCAAGGCAGGACACGGATTCAGCGAACAAGACATTGGCTATTTTAAATGAGTGATTTATGGGTTCAATCCAAATGGGTCGCAATTCGATGTTCGAGGACTAAAATCGTGCAAAAGCAGTTTGTATTCTGGGTGGAAAAAACAAGTCACACCACAAAGATCAGCAAAGGTCCCTAAATTTCGAATTGCTACCACTGAAGCCCGGATACGTTAATTGCACCGCTCTCTAGCGTGTGTGCGCACTCCGAATTTGCATGAGTGAACATGGTAGAACCAATTATTCTGCATCCAACTTTGCCGTCAAAGGCCTCAGGTTCCGTCAACAAGTTGACCGATGTCCGACAAAAAATGGAGCAGCTATTATTTCCAGTGAGCCGAGTCGACCTAAGCGCAACGTTCTATTTCCTCGACATTCATCATCGACACCGTGCAAACGAAATGTGAACGGAGGCATTCGCTAAATAGGTCATAAGTCATAAATGCAATGTTTGGAAAAGACGAAAAAAGGTTCGGTGACCGACCGGTTCCAAATAAGGCGATCAGTGAGTTCGTGAAAATCTCATTTTTTGCTTTTCTGCTCTAAGACGCCAAAGGAGGGATGATCTTTTTATTAGGAGTGAATCGCGGTTGGTGGCAAGGTTTCTTGGATACAAACAGTCTAAGCGGTGCTGGTCACCGTGGGGAGGATTAAGGAAGATGTGCGCAAAGGAGGAAATTGTTTGGAGAGACGGTTTGGTTCAAAGTACGAGCGCCCTTCACACTGGAACTGGTCCGAAGCGAGAAGAGCAGAATTTGTTTTCTTTAAAGACACACCTTGATGTCAAATAATGACTCCCAAGGGCAATGCTGTTTCTGAGAAGGAAGGCATGATTCACTTCAACCAGTCGTTGGCTGAAGTGGTTCTGTGATACATTTGCCCATCATTTTGACAGATCACGGCATTTGGAAGCGATTGAGGGCATTCAGTGGAAGGGAGAGATGATTGAGGTTAAGAGGGGAACAAGTTTTTCAGATGTTGTTCTGTGGGCTCAAGGTAACTATATGAGAAGTTCAGGTGCAACGCGATTGAGAATTTCGTGCAGAAAAAGAAGAAAGTATGAAAAATTATATTTATTTAGGGTCATTGTAATGTCGAAGCTGGCAGATATTCGCGGATGCA
>AZBX01000666.1:0-16996 GCA_000757755.1 Steinernema glaseri
CGGCTACGGATACGGAGCTCCCCACGGATATGGATACGGTCCTAAGTGGTGAAAAACGAAGTGATGAATGAATAAATATTTTTTCCTTGATCTTTTGGATTTTGTCGAGCGGCTGGATATGTCGGCTATTCGATAGCTAAAAACATGTACATTGCAAGACCACCTCTTAAACGTGAGATTTTAGAAGTTTAGGATTGATGAAGCTGTGCTCCACGTGCGCCCAGAAGCCTCTCTCCTGCCTTCTCCGTGTCCCACGTGCACCCATGCCAAATGATGTCATAGTCTGCCCGCGTTGTCTTTGATAGAGTTTTGTATTTTTTTTGGTAGAACCGGATTCTGTCGTCAGTGACGCGACTTATTTTTTGGTCAAAACAGACCCAAGTAGCAAACACAGCAAAAGGAAGTAACGTTGTTCTAAAATTAGCTTGGAAACGTCATCTTCTCGGCCCTCGGTTCCTATGTGCTTCTTCTGCCACCTTCTTCAATGGACGAAGACGATCGGTTAAAGACCAGAATTTGGAGAATCCTGGCAAACACAGACGAAGTAGCACCGTTCCCAGCGGCTCTGCAGTCCTCGCATATTCGTCCACGTGATTCAGCACATTCCTTCACGTCATTAGAACCGAAAAAAGCTTCTGCCCATGTGACTTTCGAATAGATTAGAACACTTAACACTCCATATGTTCTTTCGCCTAAAAAGGAAGCGCCATCGGGCGCCTCCAACAATGTCGATCAGATGGCTGTTCCTGCTGGCTGTCACCATGCTTATCACCCTGTTCCACCGCCAAACCGAAGCCAGCTCTGACCTCCACGAGCCGAAAAACACCTGGGTAATGTCGTTCCACTGTTTACCCTCGATTTACAAATGCCCCTTTGCAGTACGTCGAGGACGGCAAGGAATACAGGTGTTTGATGGGCCGTGAGGCGTCCAGGGAGGGAGAGCGACCGGCGCCCAAGGAGATCGACGCGGACCGTGGCGTTCCCTCCTACAACCGCTGGGGATGAACCTCGCGGCTTAAGGCCTATTTTTGTCAATTTCAATGTAAATAAACGACTTATGATCATTTCTAAGATCATTACCGACGATTAGAGAGGAGTGACTCAGCTCCAAGACGTGTCTTACACGTGAGATGAGCTGATTCAACTCTCGCTCGCTGCTCGCAAGAAAAGGTAAACAGACGGCGATGTTTTCCATGAAGCACACGGATTTCGCTGTTTGTTGGCTATTACAAAGTGACAAATAGTTTAAATGTCATTGGAGAGTGGCGAGAGGCTCGATTAAAGGGGTCAAGAAGTGCCAGGTTCACATGTTATATACAGGGCACTACCGTATGACGTTATAAGGGCTTCCTATTTTGAAAGTGGCCGTGGAGAGCTTCGAGACGTGTATGTTGCAGAAACACACCGTTTAGCAGGGCTTCCAAGGAGGTGACGATCCGATTTTCAGAACGATGAGCAGGCTGGGGAGGTGAAGTAGATTGCTTTAGACTGTTGAGATCCTTCTGCTTCTTTTGGTGCCATTCAGGTCCAGAAGAATAGCCAGGTATGTAGAGAGGCTAGGTACAGCATAGCCGATAGGTTAACGTCAGAGGTTAACGTCCGATCATCTGCAAGTCTGACTTCTGTCTAGCAGACGCAGCACTCAGACGTCTCTCCTGCAGCATCCACCTGTCTAGTCTCGAGGACACTGCGCTCCAAAAGTGCGTCAGAGTGGTTAGGATCATTTCGAGGTACGGTCGCGTCGATCCGGTCGGAAGGCGGTCGTCGGAGAAGCTCTGTTCGCGCGACGATTCTCGGAATGTCGCCGGCGGAGTCCGTCGTCACGCTTTTCATGTCGCTGTTCAACGCGTTGTGTGTTTCCTATGCGCTCGTCGTCTGCGGGAAGAAGAAGGAGAAACAGCGGAAGTCGTCGGAGACCGTCACCGTCAGCGTAAGTCTCTCAGGTCGGTGGTGGGATTCTCTGCAACGAATGGACTTTTTTGGCCACTTAAGGCACTCTTTTTTACTCCTTTTTTCTGTCTCCTGTCACATATTCATTCTGACTCTTTGATTTGACTTCTCTTTCAGTTAGTGGAATCACTGAGCTTGTTGGTAAAGGATTGGTTAGTGGAAAGAAGATTTTACTGATTTTCTCTCTATTTCTAAGGTTTCTAAGATTTGTGTCGCGTAAACGACTAATTAGAATCCTTGCGTCTTTAAGATTCCCAGTTGTACATACCGCCATATTCCAGGCTAGAACTCTGCCCCCCGTCCAGCTGTCAATCGAACCGAAACCGAAGTCTAAAGCGCCTCTACCAGCAATCCCAGAGAAGCCAGCAGCTCCATCCCCAGAGGCTCCAAAGCAAAAGGCACAACCTTCTCCCAAGGAGTCTCCGCCACAGCCACCATCACATCCACCATCCAAGGCCGAAGTCGTCCTGTCCCTGACAGCCTTGGGCACGACGGAGGGGAATTCTAAGAAGACCCTCGAGAAGGTGGAGGAAGAGAAGAAGTCGTCCGGGAAGCAGACTGCGCCGAAGTCGGACAGCAAGGAGAAGGCGCCAACACCACCCAATAACCTCCCAACACCACCTAAGAAGCTCTCGGAACTGGTTAAGAAGGATAAGCTCGCCACCGTCGGACCGAGAGGCATCGAAATTCACGTGAGTTCCTTCTTAATTGCGTCCTTCTCATTTCCCCTTAGAAATCGGTCAAAGTCGTGAAGAAGAAGAAAGAGCCGTCGAGAAGGTCCGAGAAGACGCAGATGAGCCAGAGCGTGAAGCACGTGTCCAAGAAGGAAGCTCCCAAGGAGGCGCCCAAGGAAGCGGTGGAGGTGGTCGATGACGATGAAGACGACGACGAGACGATGAAGGGCGTCGACTCGCTTAGACACGATCCCAACGTGCCCTCTTCGGTGGACGAGTGATTTTCGTTTTTTGATTATAAATTGGGACCCGAAACACTCGATTGACTGCTGGAGAAGATCTTTGTGTTTTGATCAGGGGTGTCCAAAGGTTTGCCGCCGGCGGCTTGCCAAGGTTGCCAAGGCAATTCTTCAATGTTTGGATCAGGGCCGAGCTTCCTTATGCCTTCCTCATGCCTTTGTGCTTTAATCAGGGTGGTCCGAGGGTTTACTGCCGACAGTCTAAGGTTGCCAAGGGGCTCAAAGCCATTCTTCTATTGATGGATCAGCCTTATCATACCACTCCGACGTTCCCTTTAGTTTCGACTGGATTACTTACTGTTGGGAGCTACAGTAGCCTATACCCTTTCCGTGTGAAGCCAAGAAGATTTACGACTATCGAGAGCTTTATTAGAGAGCGAGAAGAGGTACTGCTGATGGACGAAAGGGTGCACGACAGGTGGCAGATGGAAAAAGTGTTTCTGCTTCGCGGCAATGTTTATGACTCACGGGTCTGTGCGGCTGCTTCGCAGCTGTCACGTATACATTCCCATGAAATCTGAAGTTCCAAAGATTGTTGTTGTCTAGGCCGGAATGTGCTGGACTTGCTGACATTTATTCAACTTACTAAGCTGGGAAAACAGAAGCAGGAGCAAAGGAAAGGAGAAGCTAAGCTAGAAAAGCACATTAAAGTACATAGTTTAAATGGAACAAAGTCTTATCGACTACTTCTTATAGTCGCGCTCTTATAGGATTCCGATGAGTTCGTCGATGTAGGAGTTGTTCATGTTAATCGCTGGCACACTATCCTGGACTTCCTCGAAAGAGCTGTCGCTTAGGTCGATGATTACTTCTTCAGGTATCGGACTAATTATCTTTACTTCACTGCTTGAAGCTTCTTCGTAGACGGCTCCATCTACATCGTCAGGGTTCCGGTCCGCAAAGCTCTGCTTCAGTTCTTCTTGTGGAGGCTTCACAGCGCTCTTTTCGTTATTCTTTACATCTACGGTGACATTCTTCTTCAGGCTTACTGTTTCTGGGGGACGACGATCGCTTTGTGGACATTCCGGCTGGCGTTCTTTAACTAACGGCTCCTTGGGACGGGGCTGTTGCTCGGCGGTTCTATTGGTCGGCTTAGAGTAGTACCAGGACTCCTCGGAACCCGTGGATGAGCCATAGGACGACGAGTAGTACCGTTGCTTAGTGGGTTTTAGAGAGGTCAGCTGCTTTGCCTTGGAAGACTGAATGGCCTGGTCGAAGTCATACGGTCTTATTTCGATCTGAAATACTCGTCGTCAAGGATTCTTACTGCAAGCGTGACTTACAAAGTTCCCGTCGAGGATGAGAGGGGCGGTGTACGACATAAGCCCAGTGACTCCGTACAGGTCTTCGAAAGTGACGAATCCGAAACGTTTCGAGACGCCGTTCTCATTACGGATGATCATTACCTCGTCAATAGTTCCGAAGTACTCCAAGTACTCCTTTAAACCCCCTGAAAATGGGCCAAAGTATATCTAAGGAGTTTTCGCGACTTTTAGCTGGGATAAGCCAACTTAAGAATGTGGGAATGCTTACTTTCAGTCGTGCGAGCGGTCAAGCCTCCGACGAACACAGTTCGTCTTTGCATCTTCTCGCTGCGATTCCTCCAATTTGGTCTCCTCGCGGGGACGGTGTGCGCCATCCCGCTGGTGGTCATGGTCACCGGCTTCTTGAGGCAGTACCTGAAATCCAGAACTTCTTCAGATGCAACGGAGTCAACAGAGATCACGCGCTACTACTTCCGACCGCCGCCGAGCGAGGCGACGAGAATGAACGCCGTCGCGGAACGTCTGGCGGTCCGGATGGCGGCCGAGGGAAATGCGCCGCGCCGCGGTGTTATTCGAAGTGGCAACAGCAGGAGCGAACGCACGGACGCACGCACTACTTGAGCGATCGATACGAGTCACTGTTGCAATGGAAGACGAGTTCGCGGCGCATAACTAGTGCGAATTTAAAGTGCAAATTCTTACGCCAAACAGATAAGAGGACTTCCGGTCGGCAGTGGGCGGGCGAATGGTGCGTCCGCTAGTGAGACGTGGCATAGACAACGACACGTCTTCGGCGCCGCGGCAACCTAAGGCCTAAAAACACGTGACTTCTCGAGACCTCTGATCTCGGTGTGGATAACAACTTCTATGACACAGAAACGTTGTCGGCGTTTTCATTGGCTTCCACCATCGAAGTTCATCCAGATACCCATGCAGACATCTAGACATATGGTCTAGACCAACCACAGACTAGGAGTCTACCTTCGAAATAGTCGATGCACCTTCCAGGCCATCTATAGTAAACTTTTTTACTGACCCAGTATTTCAACAAAACAAATAAATGCGGCAAATGGCAATCAGCATAACAATTGATTTACGCGGTGAAACGGACAACCTCAAGCGGAGAGTTCCAGTAAGAAAGAATTTGGGTGAGGGCACGGCAATCAATGATTCCTGATTCGTTGAGGCGAGGGACTTCACCAGCAAAACGACGACGCAATTCATTGAAATTGTTCTTGCCGCGCTTCGCAAGCTCGTCCGCCTGGTAGATGGGCTCAGGGATTGAGACTGCAAGGTTGACGATTTGATGGGTGTGGCACAGGCAATTGACGAAAGCCTGGAGCTCGTCCATGGAGAAGTTGGCCTCGTCGTAGAGCTTGTTATACTGAGGAATTTTAACAGTTCCCTAAAGCAATCAGATATAAACGTGCTATGAGTTAAAGGATGCGATACCTGCAGAGGGTAGTGGGACTGCAGGAAGAATTCCGGAACGTCCTTGCGTACAACAGTATTGTCAATGACTGTGCCGGGCTCAGTGTTGACGTAGCCGCGGCCATCAGTTCCAAAGAAGCGCTTGTTGTGGCGTTTCGTGGCGACGACCAGAGTGAACGTCGGGTTGTAGCTAGGATCGACACGCTTGAGCCCTTCACGAAGAGATGCCATTTCATCTCTGACAGCCTACAAGAAGATATAACGGTTATAAGGCGACTCGAAGGGCAAATGACTGACCATGCTATACTGTCCTTCGCTAATTCCATCTCTCATAATAACAATGTGCTTTGGACGAGAATGCTCAGGGCGGTTGGCTTCCAACATGCGCATAATCCAAATCATGCGCTCCTCAAGGATGGTCACGTCAATGCTCTCCTTGCGAGCTGTTTGGTAGTGGTAGTCTCCAATGAATTCGTGAGGATTGATGCTGCAGTTGGCGGTGATCTAAAATGACATGTTGTACATATGTTCAGAAAGGTACAATGACGTACTCCGACAACCGAGGGTTCCAGAGATTTGATATCGAGATTCATTGAGCGGCACATGCGGCGGTCTTGAGCATTCATGGCAGTGGGGTGAGCGACGTCGTAACCAATGACGAGAACATCACCCTTGTCCAAAGAAAAACGATTTCCAATCTTCTCAATAACCGGCGAGTAGTTCAAGCCACCAAGCTTCATATGCGTCTTGCTTAAGATGTTGTCTAAAGGAATTTTGTATTGATGTAAGAATTCCTGATGACTTACCAAGTGTCATACGCGAATTCTTCTGCACCACGTCGAAGACACGCTCCAAGCTGACGTGTTGAGTAAGAACGCAGCACAGGCGTTCAAACAGCTTGAGACTTTCGTGGGACTTGACGTATATTGGATCAATCAACATGACGAAACGAATTCCCTGGTCGGCCAGTTCAGTAAGCATCCTGTCGAAATTGTTGGAGAAGCGCATAATGGTCGGGTCACTGACATGAAATCCACGACGATTGGCAGCAGCGACAAATCGACGAGCGAACTGCCTAAATACAAACAAGTAGAACTAGGCTAAAAATATGTCCAATCCTTACTGAATAAGTGCCTGGTCTGGCGTGTTGGAATAAACGATGGCCCACTGCTCCAAGGCAAGCGACTCCTGGCGGAAGGTGGATCCATTCGCCTCGCGGGACCAGTTCGCCTTCTTCTGATCGATTTGAACTGTGCGGTCACCAAAGGCAATTTCGGGAGCAACGCGCACACCGGCTTGAAGCTGGATAAAGTCCGGACAGATGAAGACCTTGAACTCTTCCATGGTGGGGTTGCTGGTCGTGAGTCCCATACGACCCATTTGCTCACGAATGTTCTTGATGCGTCTGTCCGGCTTGATAGCATTGGCTCTGAGCACGACGCTGCTTTGGTTGGCTTCAGTTTTTTCAATTGGCACACGTTGATTGGGAGCGACAAAAAGAACTTCAAGGGGGTAGAACTCCTTCTTGTTTCCAGGAACGTCCGCTTCAACGCACATGAAATGAGGGTAGCGGAGCTTGATCTTCAAGATCTTCGTGTAGTATTCAGCCAGAGTGCCTTCGAACTGCTTAGTCTTCATGAAGATTTCGGTAGCCGGAAGCTTGGTGATTCCACGAATTGAGAAAGATTTGCCCTTGTTGTATTTGTCCGTCTGATTGCACGTGACGCGAACGTCCTTGAATTGGAAGCGAACGGCCTTCCACATATCGTCTTCGTTCTTCATCTTCTTCTTAAAGTCCAGAACAGAGTCAACGAGATTCTGGGGTTTGAAGAAGGCGCAACTTTTGGCTGAAATACGTGCGCTTAGAGAGCTTCAGAAATTAATGAACCTTACCGTCAAGAACGAGAGCTGGATAAGGACGGCCGTCCTTCTCGACGACGCGAACTCCCTTGGACAATCCCGGGCGCAAATACTTTCCATCGCCAATGTCAGTGGTGAGTTTAGGATCATTGTCGAAGAAGTTGCCGACGCCCAGCGCCGTGTGAGATCCGGTGTTGATGGCGTGCACACTGGTCAGCATCTCCAGGAAGGTTCGGAAGGAGCGGTCACGGGACGATTCTTCCTCGGCCTCCAAGACTTCGGCCTTCATCATTTCCTCTTGGAGATTCATTTTGAAGGCAGAGCGAGTAGTAGGAGCAACGCGGACACGGATAATGTCATTGGGGTCCAGGGTGACGAGGGTCTCTTCCGACATGTCTGCGTAATCCGAATCATCGTCCAGAGTGACGACAAACTCCGCATCCATCTTCAGTTCGAACGGGAGGAACAGAGTGCTGCGGCCATCGTAGACAACTGGGAGCTTCGTTCCTCGGTTGGTACCAAGCCCGTTGGATTTCTTCGTGGCGGCTCTGAGCAGTTCGTCACAGAGTTGGCGGCGCAGGGCAGATGCTCCATCGTCGGGTGGTCCTCTGGTCAGATTCTTCTCTTGACCTTTAGGTGACGTAGCGATGATGTCGACTTCATATCGGAAAGTCTGCGCGTTTGGGCCAATGCTGATTTCGCAATATGATGATACCACTTGCGTAGTACTCTTGAATTGCGTTGCTGGCTGATTGCGCTGAAAATAACGGATATATTTTGGACACACGATGGCATTCACTTACATTTCCTTTATCGCTCACGGCGAGCTTTCCCATCTCCACGCTGAGGTCCATTTCAGTGGGGGACTGAAAAAGAAAGTAAATGAAATACGAACTCCGAACAACATCGTTCACGTAGCAAACACGCAGGAGACGACCACAAACATAGAGCGGTATCACATACACTGACACAAATAAAGGAAACCAACACAAGAAAACGGAAGACACACCAACCAAAAATTCGCAAACCAACTCATACGCGCCAGCGCCAAGAGAGCGGCCTGTGGGCACGCACCCGCCACCAATGATACGCAGCACCTACCGACTAAATGTTTGCGCTTCAAGACATTCTTCAAAATGAATTCATACTTCATTCATACTTTTCTCACCCTGTTCTACCCTGTGCTGTGAGCACTGTAGCGGATGGATCATGTTGCAACCGTCCTTGCAGCACTACCCGACCGACTGTCTACCTCTGAAGAACGAATCTGCGATGTTTGCTGTTTGGCTGGTCACGCATGGAGACAATTCAAACGTATGTCTAGACTTTCCTTCAGACACACCCGCAGTCTGCAGCGTTGGATGGTCTCTACGTCTACTAGACTAGACAAAGTCTTTAAAAAGAGGCTGAGTGTTGCGGAACGAAGCAGTTCACCTGTTCTCGCCAGTCAAAGCGCCGACCATTTCGCCGTTCCCTGTCAACCATGCAGATACCTCCACAGATGATTCCACGCCAACCGATGCCTCCGGGAATGACGCTTCACCCATCTCTTTGTCCAACGATGGATCCTTTTGGCTACATCCAGCTTGATGCCGGCTCCCAGTTCGTGCACCCCGAAGAAGAAAGCGCCATGTCTGTGAACCGAAATCACATTGACATGTCGGAAGGGGTAAGTTATAAATTGGGATGCAAGCTTATCTCTATGGAACGATATTTTAGGCAAGCGAGGATCGATCGTTCGCATTTTACGTGAAGAGGAAGATGTGTACACCTGCTATCCAGAACTTCGCTTCTGTCAAGGATTTGGCAGCTAAAAAAGCGAAGGACGGGTTCGTACTTGGACCAAAGCTCGGTGAAGGACAATTCAGCAAGGTCTATGTAGGATGGTACAACAAGCGTATTGTAAGGATTGGTTATCCAAACTTATACGTCACTCTGATTACTTTTAGATTGCTGTCAAATCAATGAGTCTGAAAGATGTAGGTGAAGATTATCTGAAGAAGTTTCTGCCACGGGAAGTAGAATGTTGGAACTTAGTGGACCATCCAAACATTGCACGTTTATACGGGATCGTCCAGGGTAACAACTGCATCGTAATGATCTCCGACTTGGCACCGTATGGCGATCTACTTCGTGTGGTGCAACACATCGGACGTGTCGGATATACTCGAACCACGCTGTGGATGGCGCAAATTGTGAAGGCGGTCGACTACCTGCACTGGCGCCATATTGCGCATCGGGACTTGAAGCTAGAGAACTGTTTGTTATTTGAGAACGACGTTGTCAAGATAACTGACTTTGGATTCTGTGTTACGGTCTGTCCCAACCGCCATTCATTTGATGTCTCGCCTTTTTTTAGATTCGCGATCGTCGCGCTCTATCTGCAACTCATTGCGGGTCGCGGCTCTATTCCGCCCCTGAAATTCTCGAGAACCGTGAGTACAATCCGTTCAAGGCCGATGTCTGGTAAATCAGTTCTTTCTTAACTTCCAGTGACGTTGAACCAATTTAGGTCAGTTGGTGTGATAGCAGCCGTCCTTATCAACAACGCTATGCCATTCTTCGACAATCCTGACGACTCGTCTAATGGGCACGTCCTGGAACAGCAGCGAAAGCGGGTTATCGTGCAACCGTTCTTTGGAGACTCTTGCCAGTGGACCTTGGACCAGCTGCTGACGTATGACCCGCAAATGCGACCCGACATCCACACTGCGCTCCTGCTGCCATGGTGGCGTCGTCTGACCACGACAAGAAAGTCCCTGACCCAACAAAAATTCGACCTCTTCCGCCGATAATTCAGTGCTGGTCGTTTTATCTCTATTTGTTTCTTTATTATTTGTGTCTAATATAATAATATCTAATGTTTATAATGATTCGGCGATTCATAGCACACACCCGTCTCATTACAAATATCATCGAGATAGTGGATAAGATGCGTGCTTGAATATTCGGTGCCAGATCCACACGGCTTTCCAAATGAGTGCACACCTAGGAGAACAACGCGCCCATCCTTGATTCGATGAGCTTGAAACCCAGATCCACTGTCGCCCTTGCAAATTCCACTGACGCCGTCATCCGGTGCTACACAAATGTTGTCCCATTTCTTCTCGTTGCATCGGCGTACGGACGAGGGCGCAAAGTCGACGTACAGCAGGGAAGGCGACCTTCTTCCGCCTAAAATAACGCATCTTGTTTGACCCCTTTCTTCTCAACTTACGAGGCATTTGGCCATAACCATAGTTGGTGAAGACCGAGTAAGCGTCTTCACTGTCGTTTGCAGAGGGAAGGCAAGCTGGACTAGCGCGCTCATCGAATTGGAATTCCCCTTCTATTTCAACTATGGCGAAGTCGAATCCTCCCTGGCAGCCTTTATCGTGGAAGTCACGTGCGAGGCGCACCTTTCTGACTTTCGCAAGCCTCGTGTTTCGGTCAGGACAGTGAGACTCTGCCCGTGTACAAGTACCGCCATAGTGCACTTCCACGTCGAATTGTTCTCGGATGGGCTTCACGTACCTATAAACCAGTAATACGGTAAGATGCCTTACAGATACAACTTACTCTTGCTTGCATGGAAGCCTACCATCGTTGCCGTAAAGGAAGAAGCAATGGGCAGCGGTGAGTACATGTTTGGGGCTGATTATCGTTCCTCCACAGAAGGACATCCTGAGAAGATAAAGAAGTTATTTGGAAGAATCCGAGCCGCAACCTACCCTCTGAAAGCAAAAGAAACAGCCCATGGAAACTGGCCTACTACAGCTTTCGTGCCGCCGGAGATCTTGAAGATGGAAACTAAAGAAAGAAAGCTGCAAACGCTCACCGAGCCAGATCCTACCTGAGTCGCCGCCGCCTTGAATCCCACATGTCCGTTGAATGTTTTGGCTTTCCTCCGGTGTCACCTTCGAGATCCAGGGTGAGTGGCCAGGGTGTGCAATGGAGAGCAACTCCCGTGATGCCCCTCCTTGGAGGATCAGAAAAGTCACCACAACCAACGCGACCGGCTGCATGTTAGTCCGCATTCGCAAATGGAGTGACCTCACCGGTCTTGAAGACCGACTACTTCAGACTATTCAAGGGCCTTAAGACGGTCAACAACACTTTATACTTCAACAGAGTCCAATCATCTCGCATATTTCTTTCAGGTAATGAACGATGTGGGTACTTTGGTACTTCTCGCCTCTCCCACAGGGCGGTCCTATCGAATGAATTCCTTGGAGCACGAGACGTCTGTCGTTGATTCGGCGTGCCTGGAATCCAGATCCACTGTCGCCAGCGCATATTCCTTTCAGTTTTGTATCTGGCTGGACGACTATGTAGTCCGAGTCAGGATCCTCGCCAACAGTAACGGAGTCTGGACGGAAATCGATGTGTTGTAAGTACGCCGAAGACTTCTGCACTGAAATGAGGAATTTTGGCGAACTGAATGCATATCCCGTCCAACGAACACTCATTAGTTCCGAAACCAACATCGGTGAACACAGAATACAGCGACTTGTTAAAATTCGTGAGCTCTGTCATTGCTGGGAGACAGATAGGCTTCGTGAAGTTATCAAACGAAAAGTTCCCATCGATCTCAGCCACAGCGATATCACCGCCTCCTTGGCATCTGTATTCGTGGAACGCCCTAGCGTAGCGCACCTTCCTGACCCTTGCGATCTTCGTATTCGCTCTTTGACAATGGGTGCCGCTTTCACGACGAGTGCAAGTTCCTCCGTAGTGAACTTCGAACTCGAATAGCTCCGGAGCCGTACTGATCCCCCTAAGAAAAGATCAGAATCTCGGTGATGCATGTGGAATGGAACGTACATGCAGGGCAGTTTGGCTTTTACGTACTGGAAGAAGCAGTGGGCGGCACTAACGATGTGTCGAGGGCTGATTATTGTCGCTCCACAGAAGCTATACCTAAATCGATCCTATTATATCGAAAATCACATTGATTGCCAGTGACTCCTGCACACCTATTACAAATTACAAAAGGAGATGGGCAATTCAAGATTTACGATGCTGTAAGGGGGGAAGTATACTTACCCGTTCAGCGTTAAAGCGACCGCCCATGGAAATTGACCGGGCTTTGCTACCCGGCCACCGGATATCTTGAATACTTGATTACCTACAAAAGGCTTGCTGATGAGAAGGTATATTTCTCGAACCTTACCTATATCGCTCTCCGTGCCACAAATCTGCCTCACTTCTCCTACTTCACGTTCTGTCAATTGCGAGAGCCACGGCACTTCTCCGGGACGAGCGATCGAGAGGAACTCGACGGAAAACACTCTGTGAAGCAGAAGAAGAAGCACAGTAAGTGGTAGGGCGCTGGTGACCATCACAAGACGAAAACTGTTCTGCAAAGCAATCTTCGAATCTCTTCGACCAGCTGCTTCCAAATTGCATTTGCAAGTGAGTGCTACAGGTCTGTCTTGTATGTCTGCAAGTACTTTGCAGGTCTACATTGTACGTTGCACGCGTTCACTCCTTCCGGTTGCGTTTGCCGACCGGTCGGTCTTGTACTCCACACCATCCCAAAGGAAGAAGGAAGACGATGCTCTAGATCTGTACACTTTATTACGATATCTGCTTACCAAACTAAAGCAAAACTAAAATACAAATAGAAACGAAATAGATCTTAAAATTAATTATTATCTCAGGGATTACGCATTGATGCGTTTGTTGGCCAGATATGTTGATACGCTGTAGGTTATCGCTTGGTTCGCTCCGTTTGCGTCGTCGCGGCTGAAGTAGAAAGGCTATTAGTGAGTTCGGAAGGAAGGGACTTACAATTCGGAATTCCGAAGGATCCTTGCACCACGATCGGCATACCGGCCAGCCACGTATACAGGAGTAGGCGTGGAAGTGGGAAGCGTGACGATCTGGTGGCCGTATGAGAGCGCGTAGGTCATCTTCTCCAGGTAGGCGATGTCGAAGGCCTGGTCATCGATGAGAACGGTGTACTTCGGCACCTTAGCAGTTCCCTAAGACAGAGAGATTAGATGTGCCTAAGGAAGGAAAAACTAACCTGGAGAGTCAGATGCGAGTTAAGGTAGAACTCGGCGAAGGTGCAGTGCACGATGCCACTGTCCACAGCTGTTCCGGGCTGGATATTCTGTTCGGTGGCTTTCGTTCCGGTGATCTGAAAGAAGATTCGGAGGTAACATTATATGGTGGATGATACTTACGTTTTTGGGAACCAGGCGTAGATTGTGGGTCTTGGACACCACAATGGCAGTGAGCTTCGCCGGAATCTGCAGCTCATACATCACCTGACGGATCGCAGGGAGCTCATGCTCCAGCAACTTCGGCAGCTCTCCGTCCGAGCATCCAGTGAAGTAGATGATCAGTTCCGCTGGGAACTGACCATGGCTCGTCTTGTAGATCTCCACGTGGGTCCGAACGATAACTTGCAGTTCGTTCACCACGCTCTCCAGCCTCGGCTCCACGCACCGGAAGTCGCCGACGAACGCTGACGTCTCCGGAGTGACGTTGCTTGAGAAGCCGATGACGATCGGTTCGCACTTCAGAGATTGCTCCTCGAGTTCCCTGTCGACGATCATGTTGGCGCGGTTCAGCTGGATTCCGAGGTACATGCGCCCTGGATTGAACATGTTCTTCACGGCGGGGTCCCTGACGCTGATGTTGTAGTTCAGGCCTCCGAGCTTCACGTTCGTCTTGTTGATGACGTTCTCTAGGGTCAGCCGTCTGCCTTTCTGAACGACGTTGAGCGCCGTCTTGAAGTCCATGTCTTGGGTGAGGATGTCGTACTTCCGTTCCAAGGACTTGATCTCCTCTGAAAGAAGAACATTGAATTAAGAACGTTATGGATGACTTACCGTGGCATGAAAGGCGCGAATCCTGGACGAAGAACATAAGATCGTAGCGTCCATCAGGGCCGTTCACGCAGAAGTTGAAGTTCTCCTCCAATTCCGCTGGCTCGATGGCTCCGATCCATGGCTTGTTGACTTCCATGCCTCTTCGACGGCACTCGTGCATCATCTGGTTTGCGAGGTCACAGACGGTCCTGTAGTCATTGGCGTTGGCGCTCTTCTTCTGGGAGAGATGGAACACCGCCCAGCGGGTCAGGTGTGCAGGTCGGATGAAATGCTCTCCCGATCGCCAGCTGCCGTTCGGTCCCGGAGTGGCCATGTTGTTGCGACCAGCATAGTTGATGGTCGGAGGCTTCAGAGTGTGGCCTTGGACCTTCAGAAGGTTCGATTCCACGTGGACTCCAATGTTCGCCAGGGAACTCGTTGCGGAGGAGAGCTGGAGCTTCTGGGCCTGTTGTTCTATTTCTCGCATACGAGCACCAGGAAGCACAGCGCAAGCCTATAAGCGAATTCTTAGACTGATACAACACGAGGACGGCTTACCCTAATAAGATCGGCGGTCTCCCTGGGAGTCATCTGGTTGGAGGTGACACGCTGGTTGGGGCACACGAAGAGCAACTCCATCGGGTAGTTGGTGATTTTTCCACGCTGCTTGACGGAGACCACGGGAGATCGGGGATAGTGTAGTTGAAACAAGTACTTCTCGGCGTAGTAGTCCCTGAGGGTGATTTCACGGTTGTCAGCCGATAAGGTGAAGCGGTGCGTTTCACAGGTTTCCGGGAGGACTTCAACGATCGGGAAGGCCACGAACTCCTGAAGATGCCGGATCTCCACGTACAACTTCTTCAGCCGCTTGGTCAGCTCGCGGATCATGTTCGGCTGGACTTCTCCTTGGTCGTTCATCAACTGCATGCTGTAGACCTTGTCGATGACGGTCATCCCTCCAGCGTGGAAGACCGAGCGCTTTGCTGTAACATGCAGTTTAAGGCACGTTAAAAGATCATCCAAGTACCATCGAGGACGATTGTCGCTGGCTCCTCGAAATCCTCGCGGAACTTGACGGACTTCTGCGCTCCATTCCACATTTGCTTCTCTCCACCTGGATTGTCGACTGCCGTGCGTTCGAAGGACACGCCACTGGTGAAGGTGACTCGTTTCTCACTGAAACGAAGTCCATTAACCTCTGGGCAATGAAGGGCGATCCTTACGGATTGAGATAAGCCGACTGCGAGGTTCCGATTTCCAGGAACTGCGGAAGGTCGTGACGCATCGTGAAGTCGACGATGTCGTCGGACAGGAACTCGAAGTCTCGGAGCACGATGGGTTCACTGTTCTTGTAAGGCTTGATCTCCGCCGACAGCTCGAGGACATTGGCTCCAGTGAAGTTTTCGATCTGGTACTGCGCGAATTCCGCCGGAAGAAGCGTGAACGTCACAGCCTCCTACAAGAACAACGTAAGGAGAGAGATACACACGAGGCACATACGCTGCCACCAAAGTTGAGCGGTTTGCTGAAGTAGATGAGGCGCTGAAGATCGTAGAACTTGCGGCCTAGGTTGTCGAAGAAGGACTTGTACTTCTGGACCATAGCTTTGAAAGCAGCGCGGCAACGGTTCTTGCTGTCCACGAGCAGGAAGCTATAAGAACCACAATGAAATATATGTCCAGAACGTCGATGACTTACTCATCGGACTTGTCCTTGACGAGCTTGATGAGGATCTCTTCTCCGGAACGCCTCTTGACCTTGAGGTAGATCATGATGTCGTACGGGTAGACTTGAACGCCTTTTGGCAGCTTGACCGCGTACGCGTTGGTCATCAGTTCGACGGTTCCTCGATCATCGTTGACGGGAGGCTTGGTCTTGGGCGCCATCTTCAGCCGAGTGGCTTCGAGGTTGAGTCCGGACAGCTCTGAAACGAGGCATGAGAAACGCGAAAACAAGGAGGATGACTTACGAGCAGTGAGGGCTTGTGCCATAGTGCGAGGAGCGAACACACGATCTGAAAAAGAGGAAAATCAAGGAACGGATAAGAGAAGAAAAGACGCGAGGACTTAAGGTAAACCACGAACGAGCCAAGCTGCAAGATGCAAACAATGAAATCTATAGATCTCACGGACACTCCAGCCACCATAGATCAGCGCGGAAATCAAGTACGTGAAAAAGCCGCCGAAATACAGCACCACAGAGAAAATTAAATTCTGCACAACGGACGACTTCAAGTGCGTTGCAACTTCTAGGGAGAGCACACTACAATCCCACTCGCTCGACGCTCTATCTGTACAGGACCAGGCAAAATTCGAACGTACTTCACGCAGAGCTCTCGATCGCGTCGGGAAGCAGCGCTCCGAGTTCGGCACAATCCTCTCGCTCGCCTCAATTCTGACCACGTTCGTCCCATTGCATTGAATGGCGTTCTTTGCACGATGTAGGTCCATCCTTGGTATAGAGCAGCCAACAAGGTGTAGAGGAACTTGATTATTCGTCCATTCGTCCATTTTTCAAGGCTTCAAGGCAATGTTGCTACTTGTTCGCATTTACGACAATTATTGTGACTTTTTTATGATACAGCGATAGAAATCTATGCACCACAGTTTAAACATTCTTGAACAGTTACATCACGACGAACATGATTTCTATTCTATTCTTCACCACTTGGGACCGTAGCCATATCCGTGGGGAGCTCCGTATCCGTAGCCGGCGTC
>KN168075.1:13303-31284 GCA_000757755.1 Steinernema glaseri
CTTCCAATTTGCCTGTAAAAACTGAATTTCACGTCCAATAAATCTCACTTCCATCAATGGATTAGGGTTTATTTAGTTGGAGGTCCCGCCACGTTGACTTTACATATTACCGTAGTGTTTTGCCCGTCGGGGCTGCTGTCTTTTGCATTTATGCACATTAATTCTCTGTGGATCTCCCGTTCTTAAGTGTTCCTGTATGTAGCCGTTTATAGCAGCCGAGTTTCCTACATGTTCTTAAATACGGGGTGGCTCATCTTGCGTCTGCCTTTCGATTGCGCTCACGAAATCATCTGGTAGAGGAGTGGAGTATGGGGAGGCTGGAGAGAACCCAAAGAAGGTTCATCTGATACGGACCAGTTTCTTACGAGAAGGGTGTCGATGAAGATCTTCTTGGTAGACGGAGCTGTGGAAGTCTACCAACTCTGTTGTGGCATCTCCACCAAGTTTCTGTCCTTCAGGCTCGTTTGTCGCACGCGTGAATGTTTTCTGACCTATGAGTGCTGCTTGCCTCTATTCGCCCTCTGCTTACTGTATTCGTCATCCAACAGCATATTAATATAGATTTTGACTTGCAGGAATGCCACCCAACGGGAAGATTGATCCGAAGATGCTGGAGAAGTGGCGCGCGGCCGTGGAACACAAGAAGGTTGTGATGGAAGACATCCTCCGTCTCAAGGCGCAACTGGCCGAAGCCATCAAGCTGAAGGAGAAGCTGGTGCTCGAGAACGAAGCTGTGATCGCGGAGCGCGGCCTTCTGGCGGACCGCTACCTCCACCTGCTGGAACTGAAGAAGCAACGAGAGCAGAGCCGCCTCATTGGGGCTCCGAAGCCTGCTCGCAAGCGGCGTGCAACGGAAGGCAGTGGACCAGCGGAGCGTCTCAGGAAGCTGTAGCCGAGCGACCTTCAACTCTTGTTTGTTGCTTTGTTCTATTTTTGTCATAAATTTATTTCCATTCTCTTATTGATCTAGCTCCAGTTACAGCTCAAAGTCGCTATAGTCCTGTGAAAGCAGAGCATTTGGTGAGAGTTAAGCAACCACAAAGGACGTAACCTTTACTTCGCACCCCATCCGACGGAGTAGTTATAGAAGCCATCTTGCTCTACTTTGCACTGTTACGAAGCTGGGAAAACTGGAAAGCGGAAAACTTTTGTGGATACGGCCCCTTGTGGGGCTGGAGCCAGTAAGACGTATGATCCTTTCCGAAAGTTGCCTCACCAAAGAGTCCGTCTACATCAACCAGAGGAGCCAGCAAATCAGATGTATCACGATAGTCTTCCAAAGATGCAGGAGGTGATGCCACCATCCAATGACACGACCTAATGAGGCTAATGCTGTTGACACCATTTGGACGTTGACCACAAAATAACAAGACATGATAAGAAACGAATATATTAAAGGAATAACTAAATCATGCAAATAAACACAGCGCATTGAAAATCAGCATATCACTCCACGTGTTCCTTAGATCGAAGCAGAGTGAGCGATGACACCACAGGCAGCACGAGCACCTGCATTGCCGGTCTTCAGACTCTCTTCCTTCTTGTCGCCTTCGCCGCGTCCTAAATCAAGCACATGAAGCAGATTTCAAAGTAAGCTCCATACCCAAATCATCTTGTCCGGCATGAACAACGAGCGATCGACCGATGACCGAATTGACTCCATGAATCTGCACAAGGTTGTCGACAATTTCGAAGGTGGCGACACCATCGCCGTTGGCCTCGACGTTTCCGAGATCACCAACATGGCGGGTGTCGTCCTTGGGGCCACCGTGGGTCTTTCCGAACGGGTTGAAGTGGGGTCCAGCAGAGATGCATCCATTCGTAGCATCGCCGTACTGATGGACGTGGAAGCCGTGAAGGCCTGGGCTCAAGCCCTTGATTTCTCCTTTGATCGTGGTTGGTTGTCCTTCCTTTTCCTAAAGGTAAATAATGATGATTTCGAATCATTGGACACGGCGATACCTGAGTGAAGTAAACAGTGCCGGTGACGCCGACATCGCCTCGAAGAACGGCAACAGCGCGGTTAGTCATTTTTGGATTCGCGGCTTCGACCTAAAAAGAAGCAAATAATAGAAATCAGGTTGGAGCGCGGTTGTTGACAAGTAGAGAAATCAATCGCCACATGCCATACTACTTGACTCGCCAGTAAAACGAATTAATATGTTAGATAAATATCCAGAAGTTAGGCGCACAGCAAAATCGAGCAAACCATCCGCATCTTTACCTTGAAGAGGGAATGCACCGACTGCACAATGAAATTCAGCATCGCGCAACTGACAAGCGAGGAGCGAGCGCTCTGCAGAACACAGACTATAAACAACAACGGGAGGAGCAACCGGCCGTGTGCTTGTGCGATGTAGCCGGGCGATACGAGAATAATCGCGCCGCGGTGCAAGAAGGCAGGCGAATGGCGCCGTTGCTAGGGCAAAGTACTAGGCGAGCGAGCGCTCGAGCGGCCTAGAAGTAAACAAAAACAAATTTCGATGCAGGCGATCGTGCCTGGACCCGCCTCAGGCATGCTACTATTCTTCGCACCTTGTCACTCACCCTTCCGCAATATGCGAAAACTGAAATCCTTAGCTTCAATGTTTGGGGATCTGCAGTGTGAGGTACTGCAGATAAGGATGAGCGCTTCGACTGATGGTGTATTTGGTTACCATGGGGACGCCTTCTTCGATCGATGGTCCAAACACCTCCTTTGCGCGATCCCACTCACTCGCTTCGATGGGAAGTTCGACGCACTTTGTGTATTCATTGTGCTTCCCATCGGATTGCTTGTATTTATCAACGAAGAGGACAACTGCACTGAAGGGGAACATGTAGTCTCAGCCTTGTAGTCTTAATACAAGTCAAATGAAATGTAAGCTACTACAAAGCTAGTCCCTACTGTGTCTGTTAAATGGGGTTCTGAACCTCGTCGTCCGGCGACAAGGGTGCCAAGGGCGACATAATTATTAACGAAGTGTGGATAACTGCACTGAAGGGGAACTTGTAGTCTTCAGCCTCGGAGTAGCTGAGGGTGCCGAAGTATGCCTCTAAGTCCGCTGCTCGTTCCTCCAAAAACAACTCGGCGAACATCGAGAGGGTCTGCGAATCAAAGACGTCTACTCTTAAAAATCAAAGACGTCTACGTCTACTTCACGTCTACTCTTGAAAGTGTCTCGCTGTATCGGAAATGGCTGAAGACGTCGCAAAGCTCCTCCACACGAGGTACACGAGAAGATGGGAGGGAAGGGATTTAATGAAACCTGCAAGAAGTCTTTTGCTGTTAGGTAGCATCATACTGGACCGTGAAGGGCCCTGGAAGAGTAAAAAAATCACTGATCTCCACGAACATGGGATAGGATATACTTCTGTACACTGTAGGGTAATACCAAAATCTTTATTCTATCAGCGAAGTGTGTGCTCCACTCGTAAAAAAGTCCATCAACTAGTTGCGCCATTTGCTTAGCTCTTCTTTGTGCTGCTCAGGCTGGAGCTGACACTGCAGCCCTCCTAGTAGCTGCACTGCGGCTTGACTTCCATACACAACAGGACGCACCAATACAGAGGTGACCAGTCGCCGTAGTCTTAGGAAGCCTGTGTAATCATCCGAATCGTAAGCAGCTCTATGGAGCCCGCCCACGGTGCTGCAAGCTCCATCCTTCACGGTATCCATCGCCATGCATACTCCAGCTCTAAAGTCGCCCGGTCGCTTCGAACGGCTCTGCTTCTGCGATATGTATTCTGGACTAATTGCATGGTGCACCATTTCCGAGATTCCTTTAACGGTGGACGCGATTCCTTGTGTGAAATCGACTACGGTAGCCAGAGTGGAGACTCCGAAGCTGCTCGCTCCTCTCTGCACCCCCTTCACTACGTTCCCGTCGGATTTTCCGAGCTCTGCAAGGGGGAGCGCAACCAGATCGAGGGCTCCTCCAGCCAGCTGGGACAAGGAGCTCAATGGACCATAACTGCTTACCAGCTTGGTCAGCTGGTAGTTCCTGATGTCGCTAAGCCACTCGCCAGCTGCGTACTTGAGACATCGATCAAGATTTGATACTCCTTTTGTTGTGCTCAGCTCCTTGAGTCGGATTTCAGCCGAGTGCAAGTTGCTCACTCCGATCAAGAAGCCGACAAGAGCGCCCCCTCTGTCCGTCTTTACTCGCTTTCCGACGTAGTCGATCTTGATGCTAACGGCAGGAGAGAAGGTGAACTCTCTGAAGGAGGGAGGTGGTTAGATAGAAAACAGCAAGAGGTGAAATATAGAAAATTGGGGCCCATTACACAAGCATTCTCATCTACGATTCAGCGGCTTCTAACACTCAAAAGTTGCCGGATTCTCAAAAGCTCAGATTCTTAATCTCCCAAACAAAGTCCTCAAACTTAATCACAGAAGCACTGCGCCGTAAGTGAGGAATTGGCGATTGTGAAATGGGTCCCTGGGATGTATGTACATGGCCAACCTACCTGATATTGTCCATGGGCAAGGCCTCTTCTCCACTGTTGCCCTTTGTGCCGTCCGTTCCAGCCAGATCCAGTCCACCATTCATGACCAGATCCAAGTTGATCTCCCTATCACTTTCTTCACCAAGATCTCTCTCGTCGAAAAGGTAGCTGTAGTCCATTGACTCCGTGTTTTGATTACTCAATGACGATCCGTCGACGTGCTCATACTCATTAGGTTCGCATTCTCCTAAAGTGATAAGTTATCACATCTATAGAAGACCGAGTTGTGTACCTAGTAATGTGACAAGATCGGAGACCTCTGCGAAGAAGTCAATCAGAAACTCAAGACTATCTTGGTCGATGTTCATTCGAACTGGCGAAGCACTCGCCAGAAATTTGGTGCCACGGCTCCTGGTGGCCATAACGCGGAACGCGATCATAGGCACGGTGCTACGTTTGTGGCAGTCCGACAGCTCATTCCTGTAGAGCATCTTCTTTATGTCGGAAACAGCCAGATGGTCGATGACTTCCATGTTGTGCATGGAGAGAAGCAGAGCATGCGAAGTATCGCATCCAGTATCGTATTGTTCAAAGCGACATGACATCTAAAACCTGATTAGAGTTGATACTTTTGCTGTAACAATACCTTTTGGAAGAGGAACTCGATTTTGACGCTTTCATCCCGGAATCTACCTCCACAGACGTCCTTTTTGATTCGGGTCCTCCTCTCCGGGTTACTGTAGCTTTTTAGCTCTCCTTCTCCATAACCAAAATCGTTTCCACCAAAGAGAAACAATCTCACTGTGATGTCTTTGACGTCAATGTTGACAATATGTTGGCTTCCAGGTACGAGGGTGGAGGAGGGGCCGGTTTGTTTGTAGTAGCGTTCTTGTCGAGTGGACACACTCGTCGGGCGCTTTCCAGATATGGTGCTGAGGGATCTCATGCGGGATTCACCAGAGGATTGCTGAAAATTGTTAAATGCAAAGGGATGTCTAAAAAAGCTAACTACTACAGAATCATATTGTATGGTCTTAGGAGAATCAAAACTTTCTTTTTTAGATCCATAATCCATGGTAAATGCATACCTGTGCTTCCTCCTCAAAAAACTCGTCCAACATCTGCACCTGTCCGCAGTCAAAAGATATCCTTGGATCGTTGCTAGCTTCCTCTAGAACCAAGCATTCTCGAGTGCCATGATCCTCAGACCCTTCTTCGGGCGCTCTCTCCTCAACGGCTTTTAGAAACTCCGAGCTGGAAATGTCCCCAAGCACGTTGATCAGTGAGCTCAGCGAATCAGCACAGAAGTAGGCCTAAAAACCAATATACATTTAGAAGCACTCAAAAAAAATCGATGATACCTTAATTTCGTCGTTTTTGCACTTGACACTCACAGTGGGAACTCCTTCGCTCTGTCCCATCGACAGATCGAATTGGAAGTATCCTAGAGTGATAAGCGGGATGAATCTTTCATAGTCTCCCAGAGATTCATCGGAAAAGCGAACGACAGGGAACGATTCTTGGTTGGACGCCAGAAGATCTGTGTCTTCCAAGATGCACTGGACAGTAGTTGTCTTTTGATCTTCTAGTACTTGACAACTGAAGTCACAAGAGCCGATGGCGAGCCTACAAAGAAGATAATCAACCAGCTCCTTCCCAGAGGGATTGCAATGTCATCATCCTTTGCCTCGGCGGTCAACTTACTTCAACTTCATATTCGACTCCTTGTTGACCTGCTTGTGATCATAGCTGACCACAGAGCTTCTGATATTGAACCGTAGTTGGATGTTGCACTCGGGAAGGACATATCCGGGCACTCCATAGTCCTCGACCTTGAAGAAGTCAACAACTTGGTTCACCCAGAAATCCGACGACTCTTTGAAGAGCTTCAATCGAGCCTCAGTGTTATGCAGAGCCACGGCGATGAGATAGTCCTAACGTGCTTCTTAGGAACATTGCAAGAGCCAAGGACATACCTGTTTGGTTATGACCCCCTTCACAGTGTCATTTTGGATCTTCATGGACAGAGCGGATCGATGATCGTCCAGGAAATTGACCAAGGGACAGCTTTCGTCCAGTGGCGCAACGCAGATGTCATCGTTTCCGGTCCCCGAGCCAAATTTTGAGCTTCTTACGTCGTGGTGGTAGGGACTGCCACCATGACAACTTCGGTGGTGAATAGCGGTACTGTCCGATGAGATGTAGAAGTAGGTGAGCTCTGGGTTTCCGTGATACCCGTTCACGACGAAAAGCTGAGTCTTCTGAAGTTGTCCCAGAAGTTGGCCCTTGGAGGTTCCCAATACAACGGCGAACTGATCAACGTCAAGTGTGACGGTGATATCATGGTTGTTTTCATTGGCTTCAACGGTTCCTTCGAACGAATTTTCGCTTTCCAGGTCCGAGTCTTCCGTGAAGGATTCGAAGATCGCCCTCTGGACGGAATCGATGTCCTTGGAGTCCGATTTAAAGGCTGGACTGCTAGGTTGCCAAAGAAGTAGGTCGTTTAGGAGTCTGAAATGTATTGTCGCCGGGCAGAGCTGTATTTGCCTTACCTATTGTAAAGGACCTCGTAGAACTTGTGACTTGGAAGGAGCACATTCAAAATCGGTATATTCACGTTGAGTTGAAGGTTCGAAACCTTCCTACATGACTCTCCAAAGTCCATTAGTTCTTCGCGGTTTCCTACCATAATTAGCTAAACATGCATCTCATAACCGAACCTTGAACGTCAGCTCTTACCGTCTCGTTGTCCCTAATGACCTCCTTCTGAGAAAACGGCCCCTCTTTTCGGTCATTACTCTCGAAGAACGCTCCCCACACGCTCTTCGTCATAAGGTCGCTGTTGAGAGGATTCTCCGTGGTCAAGGACCGATTTCGACTGTCGTACTTTAGCTGAATGCAGATGTCCTCGTTTTCTCGAATGGTCCTGTCACGACTGGCGCTTAGAAAGCACATTTCCTCTTCCGAGCATTGAAGGAGCGAAGGGTCTCCGGAAAAGGTTCCTGGAAGAGAAGGTTGGTTTGAAAATAGTGGAACAAGAAGGCGAACCTGTGAGGGAAGAACATGTCAGTTTCATCTGCCAGAACTGGGCAACTTTCTCCAAGTTCAGCTTTGGAATCTTCAGGTGGACATCATTCAACTCAAACTCTAGATACTCCTTGTTCACATTCTTCACCTTATAGAAGGGCCTTTCAAACGTCAAATCGGCTTTCGGAATCCTAGAATTGTATCGTTGCCATTAAAACCTCAGGAGCTTAACCCACCGGAAATTAACACTCCAACTCGCTGTCCTCAACTCAAAGTCAAGCAGCTTCTCTTGATGATTGGCTTCGTAGTCAGTGCGATTGAATGGATCTGAGATGAGATCAAGGTTCAGAGTAGGCGATTTCTGTTGGAAAAATGGATTTGGAGCGATGAGTTCACTCAAGCGATCGACTATGCTGGGATCTAGTTCGGTGTGGCAGTCCCCGAGGGTCAGGACAATGCTGTCTTTCTGAAATAAGAATGAATTTAAAGTAATCTACGAGGGGACAACGCAATAGTAGGATGCACCAGTCACCTCCTACATGATAATACACATCCACCTCCATGCTTGCCGCAGCCCAGAATTTAAGAGAATTTAGAGTGTTTTACAAAGGCGCTACTCATTAGTATGATCCACTATTCACCTCCTACATGATCATACATATCTACCTCTAAAATAGGCCTCTAAGGCATAACAAAAATGCGAAATTTTATATCTCTAAGCATAAGAAGAAGACTTCACCTTCTTCATGCTACCATGCTTGTCAAGCCCCAGTTCAAAATATTACCTGATCCTGAGCAGCTATACCAATCCTCAAGGAAAAGTTGGCACTTCCGTTTTTCGAAGATTGTTTAAACGCGAAGAGATCGAAGTGTTCGCCTTCTTCCGTGTCGCTGATCGAAGAAGCAGTGAGGAACTCGCAACAGTCGATCTGACTAACGGAGAAGAGGATGTCAGTCCGGTCGTTGGTAAGGGTTACGTCCACTGTCAGTGGACAGCCAGTAAATCTAAATGAGCATTGAATCACCCACTATGTACATGGTTCTGAAACTCACAAAATGTGGTCTTCCTTGTAGAGGCTGGAAAGCTCGTCCCTGAGTTCTCTCAAGGAGTTCCCATTGACCCTAATCTGAGAAGAAGACTGGAAGAGCTTCTCGGATTGGTCTCTAACTTCTTGTAGGGCCATCATTGTGTCCCCAACCTTCATCTTCTCAACAGCCCATGGATCATCGTAGGCTACTATCGCCACGATGCTACCCACGGTAGCGGAAAGGCATGTGGTCCTTCCATCGTCGCAGATTGTGCGTTCCGAACTATCGGAGGAGACGGAGCCATCGAAGTGGGAGACCTTCTCATCCAAATTAATGAAGTCGAAGCTGGCGGGACCTCCTGCCCACTTCCCTCCTGAGATGTTGCTTCGAGAGGCGTAGGAATCTCCCATCTGCTGATGAATATTCTGGAAGTCCACAGAAGTCATCGGTCTGCCGCCTTCTGGGATGAGATCCGCCTGGAGGCCAGGGTTCGGGACAAGAAAAGAATCCAGGATCTCTTTGATGATATGTACTTGAGAGGGATTAACGAAGAGATGCAGGCTTTGGAGGTTGAGACCTATTTTGACCTATAAACATTACTGAAAAATCTTGTCGTTTTAAGGACCCTACTTTCTGTGGGGAGTTATCGTCCTCCTCCGAAACACTGATCTTGATGACGTTGTCATCGCCCACAAGCTGACCGAACTGTATCGGATCAGATGGAATTCTGAAACTAGGGTAATGCTAGCGAAGATGTAGAGAAAGACTTACGTTTTGAAGTCTTCGAGAGCCGCAGAAGATGGTCGCCGCTGACGCTGGTGGAGACTAGTGAACATGGAGGAGGTCTCCTCCACTTTGGAGCAGATGTCCGTGTAGAACTTAACTCCCGCGAGATGGACGGTTTTGTTGATGGTAGACAAGGAGAAGACGGCCTTCCTGTCAGCTTCAGGATTCTGTGGTTGCGATTCAAACGCATCCAGGCGGTCGTCGACAATTTTCACACTGTAATGGAGGTGATGGATAAGAAGAAGAGGGGTGCTGACTAGAGATGGTAAATTCTCATACCCGCACTCATTTTTTGTCCAATTTTTCTTTTGCATTTTTTCAAATTGCTTTTGATTCCTGTTCATCTCCAGTAAATCTACTATTATGAAACAAAAAATAAAGTAAATCAAAAGAAAAATTGAAAAAAAACAAGTTCGGGTATGATAATTTACCATCTCTAGGCGGTCTCCGACAATTCTCACACTGTAATAGATAAGAAGATGGATATGATGTAATGAATAAGATGAAGAGGGGTGCTGACTTACCTATCAATGTGACACTCTACCGCTGTGGCATACTCGGAATCCTCTGAAGGATTCTCCAGTCTCAACACCACATTTTGCGCCTTCAGCATGATTCTAGTGGTTATCCCAGCAAGGAGCTCCTCACAGGATTCTACTCCCTCGTGTCTTTGTCTTTCCGGAGCTGTAGCGAAATACTCCTCCGCGATCTCTCGACTTGTCATCATGGAGCCGATCATTGAACATACTAAAAGCAGCTCCTTAAAGGGGATACTTCGACTGTATCTTACTGATGTCATTTAGTTCGCCCACGGGTCCTCCTTTCCGAGCTCTAACGCAAAGAAGCAACCTGTCGATGGTCACTTCAATGGGTTTGCTGCTTAAGAACTCAAATATGGGGAATGTGAGGGAGAGCTCGTCGACATGGCCTTCTGTCACTTCTAGGCTTATCCCCAGCTTCTCCAAGTTTTCGTTGATATACTGAAATACTGCTTTTAGATTATAGTTTTAAAAGCAGCTACTACCTGTGTGTTCAGCTCAAGATCTGACAAGCTGAAGTACTGACCCGTGAAGCTGACGTTGACATTGTCCAGCGCGATCTTCTTTGTGAACAGGTCGCCCAGATAACGATTAATGAGGTAGATTCCAGCCGACTCGAAGATGTTTGACGCGAAGGAACTCATTGCGATCGGAGCGAAACCGGCGAATTCACGGGCGATGGAAACTAATATGACAATTTTTGTGCGAGTTAGAGGTCATCGCAGAATCTAAGCATCGCTTTAGATGATCTTTGCATCGAATACCGGAAAAGGAAAGAACGCGTTTGTTTCATATAAACATAAGCAGTGGTGTACTATACAGCTGATTTGGTCACGGCTACAAAACCCTGCTAACGCTAAAACTTAAAGGCCGCATGGTCCTCCAATACACTGTGGACGCATGTAGTTTGTTTACTCAATCACTCATATTGCTGATATGGCGGTCAGCTGCGATTTCTTCATGGCGTCCTTTATCGATTCTCTCCGTGTGAGATTCTTAAAGAACGCTGCAGAGTTTTTGATTCTGCTTCTCACTTCATTTGGAGAAACCTGATCACCCTAAAGTATGAAGAAAAAATGAAGCTAGCGAAGAAAATGCCCTCAGGAATGAAACCCTTCTGCTCTTCTTTTGCCCAGGATACTTTCACGTAGTTAAGGTACAAGCTTTATTCTTAATAAGCATATGAATCCTATGATATGACAGAGTCTTCACGACCCTCGATCTCTCGCACCGTCCCGATAACCAAGTAAGCATGGTGCCCATATACATACCGTTCACGTTTGTCCCCGAATATCAACGCAGAAATCATCTTCTTCTCCATTTTTTTCCGCTCGAGTTCTCTTCTATCACATTTGGAGAAGGGCTCCATGCATGGAAACCCTCAACGCATCTGTCATTTGTGGTCACTTCAGATCAATATCTAGCTGACATATCAATTAAGCCTGCTTCATTAGAGCGCAAGAACTGTCTGGCAATTAATTGATTGCTAAAAACAACGCCTACTCACCACTTTGATGTCATGGAGACATGTCATCTTCGAATATACTTTGTTACAGGACAAGAATTAGGCTGGAAAATCCATTGTAGAATAGATTTATAGAACCATCTGACATAGTTCTTTCTCAGAGTGGGTATATTCATCGTCGTAAGAATCATTTTAAATATTAAAAAAAATCAGAATCATACAGAGTGTTAGTATCCTGACCAAGCTCCGTAGGACGTCGGTGAGGTAGTTAATTTGAAGGTGTTTAAATTATATTCTGTTAATTTATCGGTGCCATAAGATCATCAATGATCGTCTCAATGATCGGTCCCAATGATCGTACTATTCACCGGATGTATATGCTCATATCAATTATCATATCAATTTAAAGACTCCATAGGTTCACCATTTTCAGTACGCCTAAGGAAACTCGACGGATACGTTAATGCCGATGTTCTAACCAACAAGCTTCTGTCCCTAAGATCAGTTTTCATGTTCCTACACAACAAACATGTTCTTGCCATTGTATTCAAGAACCAACGACCGTCCGCCTCCACACCGCAACGGGTCGCGCATTCAGGTTCTTTTAAAATGTTGTGACCTTGAGGGGCGAAGAAACATAATTGCGAAGACAGCGGCGCGTAAACGAATCAGCGCGTCAAACGAATCACCCACTGTAGTCGCGCCCGAGTTCAGGTTTACTTCCATTTAGGGGCGGTTAATTCCGTCCCGCAATTAAATTGCGTTTTTCGTTGCCGTGTCCACGGTCACCGTTAAGAACCGTTAACTAATTTGCGTTCTCCGAGGGTTGAAGGAGGACCCGACCCTTGTTTGTACACTAATGCTCCGTGCAGTGTTCTCCTTAAACTCTTGATGAAAACAACAGTGTCGTAACATGCGTCGTTAATGCGCGCCACTTCTCGGTGGACACGGTCCTCAAGTTTGTCCCAGCGGGTGACGTGCGTCAGATCTGTGCTGTTTCTGCAGGCACGTACCTTTTTGTTCCATTATTTTTTTCGAGATTGTGCATTCTGCTCCGATTCTGTGTGCCCTTCCGAATGTGTGACCCAGAATAAGCGGTTTTTAATTGAATGCTGCCTAAAGTCTTGAGGTCAGTGGATCAAAAGGGTTCCTTGAGGCGTTAAAGTACAATCCATTGCTGATCATGTGAGGCTAGGCCAATCTCTACTTGGTCAAACAAAAGCCTTTAGTTAGTATAATAGAGAGACAATTCTGCCCATCCTTCTACACGCGTTTTGACTGGACTCTAGTGCATCCTACCGTTCACACTCCTTCAGAGAACATGCTATATTCTCTCCTCACCGTGGCGGTATTATTCGCCACCGTACTTCCAACTGGAAGTGAATCCGCAGAGCGTTATTTCAAAGCTCTAAAAATAACGTGGGTTCCTTAGAGATTCGAATCTCTTAAGCAGTAGCTTTAGGTGTTCCAAGCATGGCCGTGAAGTGAACGGGGCGTGTATCTGCGAGGACGACTATGTCGGCACTCACTGTCAGTACAAAATGCAGTGTTCTTCTTACGATAGGCATCTGAACGGATCGTGAGTTATTGTGGCAGAGTTTTGGCCATAAAAAGAGATAGGCCTTTATAAAGATAGTTATTTTGAATGAAATATAAATTATCAGCTTCCACATATAATATCTTTTTTTAAATTTTTTTTTCAGCAGATTAATTAAATTACGATTCCCCCCAACTCTTGAGCCCCTTCCAGGTGCATCGAGTGTCTCGAAGGCTTTGCCGGAGACCGATGCGAACATATACTCTGCTTACACGGCGCTCAGAAGGCCGAAGACCAAGAGTGCGTCTGCGAGAAGCCCTATGGCGGAAGGTTTTGCGATCAACTGGACACCAAGGACGTCTACTTATTCTACAACAGCAAGGTTTTGCGCCCTACAACTTCAATCTACAACTTCAAATTCAGATGTTGATTATCGGACCCCTTGGCATCATCGCACTCATCCCCCTCGTCGCCATCTACTACGGCTGCGAGTACATGGCCCGGAAGCGGCAGGTAAAACGCGTTACCAAAACCCTCGACATCAACAACATCGTCGTCAAGTCAGAGGCTGTTAGGAAACTTCTTCTCCGCGATGTATAGTAAGCGATGTGCGACAGCGACAATAAATAACTTAGAGTGGGAAACCACAGATCACCGATGCTCCCGTGTGACTTTGAAATTTATGGTCCATTGGTCCATTTGTCGCTGTCTTTCTTTTTCCCTTCGTTGTGATCCTTACAAGGGTGGGAAGTCAAAGACGTCGTCTAATATCAGTAGTATGTCCATGGATCTAATTTAACCTGTAAAATATGAATGGTCTGGGCACTAAACCCTAAACCCACTAAACCCATAGGTCGCTAAATATCTCATAGCTTGCCTTACAAATGCTCAAGATCAGGGGTAAGATCTATTGCATTAAGCTAGACGTACGCCACAGATAAATCCTGGTATCTCTTTATTGGCGTTTCCGAATCCTCTACACATACAAGAAGACACCCAGAACTGCGACGCCAATAGCGCTGATAGTCGTCTTCACGCCAGCGTACTTCATCTCTGGAGACGTGACTTCTTCCGCAGCTTGGCCGATTTTCACCGCCTTTGTGGATCGCATTACTTCTGCATTCGTACTCGAGGTCGATTCCGCCTGAGAAGGACTCGTGGTCGTTTTCTTCTCAGGCTTCTGAAGATTCCTGAAATTGCACCAAATTGTGGACTTGGACTGGAAAAGAAAACTTACACTCCCAGGTAGCGTTCTTCCTTTGGAATGAGCAGAATTCGGAGGGGCTGCTCAAGACCGCGGTAGCTGTCGGCGGCGACTTTGTGGAAGTAGCAAGTCAAGTTCTGTTCCATGTTCTCGCCGAGGCGGATCAGCGTTAGGTAGTAGCTAGCGTCTCTGAAAGGAAAAATGACGCAAAGTGAGAATTAGGTAAATCCTACTTTTCGTGAAGCCTGGCTGCCAGCATGAACTTCCCGCTCTCCAGCTGGATCAGCTTCTCCTTGTCGGCGGTGGTCGTGTAGAAGGGTTTGCCTCCAGAAGTAGCTTTTCCGTTAAGGTCGGTGACCCGATCATCCATCTCGTCCTAAACAATTCTTCTTTTCTATGTTTTTAAAGCCTTGTAGCCTACCTTCGTGTTGCAGAACTCCTCGTTCTTAATGATACCCTCCTCTTCCTTGGCTTCAAACGTTCCGGAGTCATTTTTCTTGATCAAGACCTTTCCTTCCGCCATATCGTCGAATCCGATAGCCTCTTTCTTCATGTCGTAGAAAGTGGAGTCGAAGCGGCACACCTTGCTCCTGTTGACCGATCCAATCAGGGAAAGCTCTGTGCTCTGGCTGAAAGATGCATGTTACGGTAACAGAAGATTCTATGAAGCAAGGGGCTTACTGGGGAAGGAGGTCTTTGACGGCGACGATTCCAATGTCCAGTCTGCCTGCCATGTTCTTCGCGGTGGCCACGAGGTGCTCGTAGTTCTTCGTGTAGAAAACGCGTACATCGACCACTTCGGCGTCAATTGCTCCAGGAGGATTACTGTAATCGTTGATCTTCTCCGACAGCTCGAGCAAGGAGGGCTGATTTCCGTCGATGAGCGTGATCTCCAGTTTCTGCGTGTTGGGAACGGCTAAGTAGCTGTTGTGGAAGATACCGATGTCACAGGGAGCCACTAAAATATATTCCGCGTGGAAAAATTATATTAAGCAGGGACTCACCATCAGAGTCGGCGCCGAAGACGATAGAGGTCGCTGTAAACAGAAGCAACGGGAGAAGACGCATCCTGGAGCTGGTCAGTAGGTCGTGAAACGACCGAACACAGTTAGTGACCGGAGTCGAGTGACGTCGGACGTATAGATGCCTTGCAATTGAGACAGATGCACTTTGAGTCTGGAATGTATGACCTTCGGCTAGACACGTCTAGACATGCATATAGTCTTCTAGAAACAATACCGTTGCTAGCTGTCGCTAGACTAAAATCTTAGATCAAACCGACCGTATCACTGTCCTCACGAGAGGCTTCTTGCTGGTGCTTAATGCACTTCATCACCTTGACGTTGACCTGCAGATGGCTTGTTGACGTAGCTTACAATCTTAGATCAAGATCTGAGACAAGACTTCTGCAACCAGAAGAAGATGTTAATGATGAAGCGGACAAAAGTTCACTAGCAAATGGGAAGAATAAACTTTGTAACTCGGTGGTAAAAAAAACTATAAGATACTGTGTAAAAAAAATATTTAAATAAATTTTAGATAAAGATATGAGATATAATTTCTGTGACCAGAAGAAGATATTAATGATGAAGTGGACAAATGTTCACGAGCAAATGGAACTAGAGGATACTGTATGTCATAAATATTGCAAAGTACGGTATTTCAGACCCTTTCCGTTATGATTGCGTTCTGTTGTTTGCTCCTTGCAGATAGTATCATTCGACAAAGGTCATACTGGCTCGGAAGTGAGGAAGCTCTTGCCTGCTAGGAGGTGTCCAAACCATTGCCGCATATCGATTAAGCCAAATGCGTCGACCTACCTCTCACGATCAGCGGCGGCGTCACCGTTCATTCCTCACCTCTCTGTCTCACCATGGAAGAGACACCTTTTGCCTTCTTCGACAACCTTCCCGATCACCTTATCGTCCAGACCTTCCGGGAGCTCTTCTTCGACGATATACTTAATTGCATGCTGACCTGTAGAAGGTGGAAGCGGTTGATCTACTCTGCAATAAGCTACGAGAAGGACGAAGACATCGAAGTCAGGTACTCGGCAATTCTTTGCTCCGTTTCAGCCTACAAGTTTAGAATAGATGTGGACTTGCCCAAGACCCAAAAACAACGTTTAGGTCGCTGTCAACTAGCCATTTGCACGTGCTACACTGAGGATGACGCTGAGAAGGAGCGGAGAATCCTAGAGCAGATAATGCCCGAATTCTTCTCGCAACCAAAATTTACCTATTTGATTAGTCTGAGCTTACTGGAGGTCACGGCTGTAAGCTATTTCTTCCTGAACGAGATGGTTATTTCTACTTCTAGGACCACTTAAAGATCATTCTGGGATGTGTCCCTCGCTTGAAGGAGCTCTCGATCTATAAAGTGAATGAAGTTCGGCCGGTAATGCTCCAAACCTTACTGACATACATTAAAGGAAATGTAAACCTTCAAGTAAGGTACATTATAAGTGACATCTAGGTATAACCAGAGTTTTAGAGACTTTCCTTCCTTCAACAGCCCTTGGACGAGCGCTATGACGTGCACCCCTTTGACTACTCAAAGTTTACCGATGTGTTCATCAACCGCCATCAATTCCAGCTGTTGAGGATGTGTAACCAGCCGATCTTAACCGGCGAAACACTTCCTATGGTTATTAAGGTAAGTTGGCAAAAAAAATCGGGAAATTATGCTCTGATAATTATCCAAACTTGAGTCTTCTGCAAACCTTGTAGATTTGGTTGTATTCAAGGCTTCTAATCCATACAATATTACGCGTTTGACCCTTCGCTACAAAGATTAATTCGTTCATTCTGGTTACTCTAAATTTCCCCATTCTTATAGAGATTTCGAATGAACCCTATTTGAGGTCGATAGGTGTGCCACGATTCCGAACCCTTTGCAACAAAGCAATTAGCAAACTCCTGGTAAAACCCCAACTTAGACCTTCTTTTTGACCTAGTCTTTGGATTTTTTTTATTCTTTTTTTTGTAAACATAAACTGCGCATAGTGCAGATCGAATAAGCCCTTTCCAAACCGTCATGAAAACCTCAAGTTTATGAAGTTATTCGCTTTTTTCAGCACCTCCTTGAGTGGCCGCGATTATGCTACGTCATGTCCTTAGCCGAAGGTATCTCTCTAGAGCAGATTGTCACCTCATATCCTTCCTTCAAACCCCTAAACCTCCAACGCTGTGACTGCTCGCGACATCCCTTCGCCACCGAACAGAACTTCCTCAAGCTGTTCTGGTATGAAGACGAGTTATGGCTTGTAGTCACCCGACTCTTCGAACAGTACTCTGAGATTGAGTGTTCAAAGGCGGAGGATTCTCTGTTCTTCACAGAGTACATAAGAATGCTCGGTATTCCCAAAGAAGTGAGCATGTACAAGGAGGAAGCTCCCGTCCAGTTCGCAGGCGAGCGACCTGGACCGAAAGAAAGACTCCCTTTTGGGCACCGCTACGCTGAAGGAGCGCTGGAATTTGTTGCTCATGTGAGATCGGAGGAGCCTGAGTAAGCGTTCCTTCTATGCTTAGATTCATCGCCTTTTTTTAGTGTTTACGAAGGGTACACATGGATCTATGAGAACTTTCCAGTAAAGGTCACATTGACAACCTCCAGCAAAGAACTTCCTGGCGTATGCTACAATCATCCGCTTTTGAATTCAGAAATCGTTGGAACGACTGTGCGAAGCGCAAAGAAGAAGTTATCTGATAGCTTCAGACCGCTGATGGTTGCTAATTTGAGAGAGTGGCAAAGATATGAGCTGTTTTAGCTATTGTCTTAATAAATGATCCTAGGAGTATTAGGTTGGGCTTAAATTTGCAGATTGAGTCCGGATGTCAACACCTTGGATTCTCAACAGTGCAATTAATTGCTAGAGTCGAACTTATGGAAAAATGAGGGATCGTGGCAAAGAAAGGCTAATTGTAAGCCCATGGGCTTAGGCTTAGACTCACTTGTTAAGCCCAT
>KN168076.1:9938-24270 GCA_000757755.1 Steinernema glaseri
GCTTCCATGCTTGGTTTCACGTCTCCAGAATTTCTGTAGGTAACTTCCTTGGCCATTGGATACGATAAAGTCCAAGCTAAAGTCCACTCTTCCTCGTAAAAGTAACGTACACTCTCCGAGAGCATGTCGTTTCTCGCTAGCCGGGTGAACTCCCGACGTGTTCGATCGACTCCGGCCACCAGGATGTAGCTATCGGTCGTCGCCGCCCAGTCCAGTGGGCCTCCGTGGCCTTCGATGTCGTTGGTGGTGGCCCTCAATTCGCAAAGAAGACGAGGGGGAGGGCGAAGCGAGCGAGTGTTTGCTCTCTCGCGGCGATCGACCGCTCTCCGCCGCTCGTGCGCTCTCTGCGCGCGACGCCGTCGGTGTCAGCGGCGAAGCGACTTCGCTACCGCGGCGTCTCCCTTGCCGCCGCCGTCGTCGTTACTTCTCCTCCTGCTGCCCAGATGATTTTCTTTTTCTTCGCCCGTCACCGTCGACCGATATTTGGACTTAGCGCTATCGAACTGCTTATTTCGTGTCGCCGCAGAGATTGTTTGCTGTTGCGAAAGCGTCAGCGGTGACCTTCTTTACCACTCATTTTCGACGCATTTTGTAATGTGCCCTAGAGACCCATTGAGCTTACTGTAGGCAGGAATTTTGCGGATTGTCGTATTCTGGACCAGGCGAGGGTTCCTGCTGCTATGAGTAAAAATTCTGCCTTTTTTTATGACGTCCGTAATGGCCTCGTGGTGTGATGGACCTCTTGATATATATTAAACACTACGTTAAATCCTTGACTGAGATATTTGATGACTACCCTCAAGTTATAGATCATCTATAGATCTATCCCATGCCTCAAATAGTGTAGTTCGTTACCCTGATCTGATCCTTTTGTCCCCTAAAACCCCTTCTTGTTGACCATCGAGCGCGCGGGCACGTGCAGTTGCTGTGGAAGACGGCTTTTTGTGCTGATGTTGCTGTCGTCCACCGTCCCCGTTTTTTTTTGGATCGCGATGTTTTTGTTTACGACACGTAGGACACCGTGTCGCGACCAGCTGATGATTGCTCCCCGGCGCGCGTGAGCACCTCCTCTTAATCCCTGTTCGATTTCAGATAGTGGTCTGGCGAACCGCTAATTTCATGATTTGGGTGGAACCTACACTAACCTTCAAAGACTTTTACAACTCTGCGGTGGCATTCTGACACGGGTAGCGGAGAATATTTGGAGAAGATGCATCGCCAACAGCAGCAACACCGCAACACACACAAAGAGGATGGAAGAGGCCAGCAGCAAATGCTAACGGACGACGTTGCCTTGGAACCGAACAGCGTTCTGGGCAGGGGCGGCTTTGCCATCGTATTCAGAGGCAAAATGCGCACGGAGCATGGCGCTAAAACAGTGGCCATAAAGAGGTTCAATCTAGTCAGCCAGGATACGGAACTCCACAAGAAGGAATTGTCCGTCCTGAAGGTAAGCATCGCCGAATTTCTAGCTCCCCTCTCATGCTTCCTGTTCAGAAAATATCACAGTTAGATTGCAAATATCTAGTCAAACTGTACACCGACATCAACAGAAATGGGATAGTGCACCTGGTGCTCGAGTACTGTAACAACGGAGATATGATGACCCTGTTGAATGGCTACAAGCATGGATTCCACTTCCGCGCCATTCAACACTTCCTTCGACAGATATGCTCGGCCCTGAGGGTCCTCCACGACCACAATATCATGCACAGGGACATAAAACCCAGCAATCTAATGCTCCATTGCGAGAACCCGAAGGATAAGAACCTGTCCAATATTACAGTCAAACTCTGCGACTTTGGGTTCGCTGGCTTTCTCTCCGAACAGCAGCTGATGCATTCGTTTTGTGGATCGCCGGTTTACATGGCTCCCGAGATAATGCTCTCACACGATTCGTCGCTGAACAGTGGCTACGGTCCGCCGGCGGACTTGTTTTCCCTTGGAGTCACGATCTTCCAGATGGCGACCAATGGACTGCCGATTCCTGTAAGTTTATATTTCTTATCCAACTTTTGATCATTTGTGCTTGCTCTAGGAGGAGTATCTCCGCAGGGATCGAATCCAAAATTTCCATCGGAACTTTGACATTACGAAGCGCACCGGAAAACACCACGATCTTGATGATCTACTTTTGGGCCTTCTTCAGCGAGAAGTTAGCAAAAGAACAACCCTGGCAGAGATGGAACAGCATCGCTTCCTGAACGAGGAATACCCACCAACAGCACCTGCAAGTCCGAGGTTCACCCCTGTGCAGAGAATGGAGGAGAGCAAGACCTACGGATGGTCCAACAATGAGAAGAAGGAGCGTGAAAAGCTTAGAAAGCTTAGGACGGATTACTCGACTCCCTCTCAAGCAGAACGACCTTGTGAAGTGTTGTATCGTCAAGTGAAGCCAGGAGATCCGTTTGAGGACATCTCCACCCATAGTGGACGGCTCCCTACAGCTCATGTCCCTCTCCCACGAGGCCACACTCGTCATAGGATCACCAGCTCCTCCACCTCGCACAGTTCGCTTCTTGGAAGCATAGTGGGTAGTGTACACCTTCTGGGCAGTTTCATCTCCAAGCCGAGGGTGAGACACGAAGTCGGTGACTCGTCGTGCTTCGAGAAGCTCGACGTGACCGACGCAGACGACGATGATTTCGTTCTCATTTCTGAAAAGAAAAAGGAGAAACTGAAGCCTAAACCCGAATATCGCTACGAGCGAATCGCCACCACTCGCTCGCCTGTAGAGCAGAATCGCGTCCAACAGAACAGCCGGAAGAGCGCCTTGCGGGAGTTGAAGAAGGAGGAGGAGAAGATCGTAACACCAGAAACAACAACCAAAAAGTTGAAGCCTTTCGAGCCGTTCGAGCTGGAACCACTGGAGTTGCCGGAACCTCTTAAGGACGAGCTGGAAGATCCCGGATTTGGTGACATTGCCGATGAGATGTTCCAAACGGCAGTTCCAGCTGACTTCCAAGACAACCATCACTGCGATGGGCCCGAGCTCTCTGAGGACCTGTTCACCTCTTGCTCGGACCAGTCGGTCATCTCCATGAACCTAGAGGAACGGAAACGCACCAACTCGGCCGCCTCCATCGATTCCGGCATCTCCTGTGTGTCCGTCGACAGTCTCAGCGTTGTTCCTTACACCCCCATCACCAACGCCGAGAAGCTGGAGCAGTTGATCGACTTCATCTGCGATAACAAGAACGTGAAAAGAGAATACTTCCGCTCCATCTCGGACCCTTACATGGCCCAGCTCCTGCGCATGCTCACTCCCGTCATGGAGCACCAAGCGGGATTAAAATGCACAGCCCCCTACGAGGGAGACTTCCTCGTCGGAGTGCAGCGGATCGTCCGGAGAATGGAGGCCATCTCAGATAAGGGCTTCAAGACCACAGAATCCGATGTGGACACGTTCTGCAACGCGGCGCTCCTCTTTGCTCAGAGCATCCAGAAGGCTGGCAACAACCCGGACCAGTGGAAGAAACTTCTCTACATGCTGGAAATCTTTGAAAAGAACGTACGTTTTCCCTCATCCCTACATCGCCTAATTCTGCATTGTTTCAGTCGACTGATGACCAGCTCCGGCACGGATTCCGCGCCATGTCCGACAGGATAAGCCAGCGCAAACTCATGCTGAACTGACTTCATCACCGTGGCTTTAAAACTTAGGAAACGTGTATATATACCACATACAACAGTCACACCATACTACTTTGTCCCCAGTGTACATATTTACGGCGTATCCCCCTCACCAACCCCTCCGATCGATTCCAAGTGCTTCGTTTGCCAATGTAATTATATTTTTTTCATTCCCGCAACCCGAACTCGAGTCAACAGTACTACTTCATGTTTTCACCACGCACCCGGACACTGTCCATCTGCCTCTCGTCGTTCTGCACAGGTCTTTCGCCTTCTTATGCATATGTACTCTCCTCGTCACTTATAAGTTTGACTTGTTCGCGTTCAACCCAGCCGTGTGTGTTTCTGATCCGTTTCCCTTTTCGCGTTTTCCGTGCTCCTCTCAGGAACTAGTTGTTTTTCACGTGAAATGTGAGGTTGTATTATAAATGTACAAAGACTTAATGCGGTTCTGGACAGTTCGTGGTGGATACAGGTGAAATGCCCTAGAAATAGAGCATAATCGAGCTAATGCTCCTATAGCGAAACAGTGACGAGCGGTTTTTGGCCATTGCCTTACTTCCAGTTGGGCAAAAAAACAATTTGTGGGTGATGTCACTCATGTTTTTGCTGTTGCATGTTGGCGACGTAATGTTTTTGTTTTCACGTGTGATGTACAGAAGTTCGACTCCCCTGAAACTGGAACAGTACTGTCAAATTCGTTGGGCAATCCCTCGACCAACTCGACATCCGCCCGACTCTAGTCTGAAGATAACAAGCAACAAAAATCCCATAATCCAATACACTTAACCTGCTTGGTTACGGATTTTAATACACCCTTGCATACCCAAAGCCAAGCAAATACTTTTCTCAGTGCAGTGCAACTTCCTTCAGCCTTTTATACAAGGCCGTTTTATTCTTTGACCTTACGATTTCCACCCATTCCATTTTAAGTCGCTGATTCCAGGCCGGTTCTGAAGATGCAAGATCCGGTCGCGTCTCAAGAGTCTCCGATTCGGAAAGCAAACAAATACAGAGCAACAAAAGGAGAGAGGCTACAGAACTTCTTCTGATCAGTGATCGTTGAATATCAATTGGCTGTATTTGCCACTGAGTTTGCAACTTTGCGTCATGATCCTTCTTCCGAGCGCAGTCAATGGATAGAGTGGCGTTTCTTGACACATTAGGATCTCAACCAGGTTTGTAATTCCTCAATGTAGAACTCGCATCGTCAATAAATAGCTGGCTTCGTGTTTAAACTATCCAGACGCATCAATGATAAGAAGTGCTCAAAATAGAGAACTACTTCTTCTCGGTAAACAAAGTGATTGTCATTTACTCTGGTCTCTGGGTAAACAGCCTACAACGTCCAAATGCGCACGGATACAGAGCAAATAGAAGTGCAGCCTATATGGACGTAGAAGCAGGGGTCGGCACAGGACAGGGTATTTCTAGCGAACGTGTCGAAAGTATCACATGTTAGGTGTGGGTTGTAATAAAACCTCTGCAAATGTTATTTTAGAAAACATCTGTTAAGAACACTTTTTTGTCAAAGACATCTGTCGTCTGGCGAGACATCTCCAAACTCTTTTATCTAAATCTGCTGGTTTGCCACTTTATTTCAATCTTACTCTTCTCGCTCTAGTGTTGTTTTGTGCATTTCACGGGGAAATGAGTGGTCTCTTTGTGACAAAACAAAAAAATATTGGCCTTTAATGAAGAAGGCCACCGAGTGGACTGAAGATGAATTTTTGTTGGTGGATTTGGACGTAAGTGAGACTTCTTGTATGTGGAAGAGATGTATGCATTTGCTAAAGAAGCTGGTACTCTGTATTTTTGTAAACTCCTCACAAAATTTCTATCATTTCCTTTTTTGTACAGTATGGACACCTTTACACTTACAATATACCACTTTGCAATAGGGTGCAGTGATTCTGAGTAGGGTTAGCCCGAACCCAAAAACCTGTCAAACCGAAACAAACCCGAACCCAAAAAGTCGACCGACCGACTGACCGTCGGTTCGGTTCCGTTTACTTTGGTTTGGGTTCGGGCCAACCCTATTTCTAAGCACCTTACTTAATATGGTTTCCGAACAAGAACGGTACGTTTTACTGTGCGGCCGTTTTGCCTTGCTTGCTCCGCACATTTTTTCCCACTCCCCCCCCCTTTATCTGCCAGTTCAAGTTCATCGAAGTAGGATGTTATCTAAAGCTGATTCGAAGTGGTCAGTTGTACCAGAACAAACTTGAGGTAGTTCTTCTACTGGCAGTCCTTCATGTAAAAACAACGGCCATGTACCGATTATAGCTTTCACTCTGTCTTGTTAGCTCTCTTTTGTCGTGTTGTCACGTGTGTGGGATCGTCATCTTCAAAGTTCAATTCATGGTCACGGTCACCAAAGGAGAAAAGGAACTGTTGTTTTACCTTTACAACTCTAGAACTACATATGGCAACTACCCTCTCTCTTTGTTGTCGTCCCTCTCAGATCACAAGAAAAACCCTTCAATTCTATATATCATAAAATTTCGTTAGGAATTTAATGGTCTCCAGACCTTGATAAGTCCATGAAAAGAGAAACATTTTGTTTAATCCGTAGCAGGTGGCACTCCTTCGTACATAGACCAATCTCATGACGTACACTAGCCCAGAACGCTCGTAATGCGCGCAATCCGAAAAAGAGATTAGCGTCTTCGGGAGAACAATTGCGTCGCCTCAATAAGCCAATTAGAGGAATCGACGCTGCAGCGAATGCGCAAAAAATGTCGTCCTCTAGCACGTCTTCGCTGGCCGGAAAATTTGCCCCTTCTATTCGCCCTCTAAACGTTCTATTAAGCCATGAAAAGACACGACCGATGTTCCAGCTGTCGTCCGACAGTTGTTTTTTGTTTATTCTGATTTGTCCGTTGTTCAGCATTACTTATGGCGCTTGTTAGTGATGCGGACGTTCGCTGACGGCTCGTGTCAGGCGGATTGATGGCTTCCCACAACTACAATCGTGCGGCCGAAATTCTGGTACATTTTGCTTTTGGGAGGCTTGCTATTCTACCCTGCTAGCAGATGTTCCTTCCCTATCCTTTCCCATGAAGAGGCACTTTTTCCGAAAACACATGGTTTCTCACGATCTGCTTTGTGACTTTTCCAGGACGTGTCAAGTCAAACAGTCGGAATTCCCTCACAAAGCTGCTAAAACCTGTTTTTTATCGAAAATGCGACCTGTCCACGAACCAATCGCATTGAATCACATGGCGCAGAAATCAAAGCACATTAGCGCCAGATACTTTCGGTTAATGGTTGCAGACTCGCCTGATAGCGAAAAACAAGCCTATAACCATTTATCACCCAAGGCGCAATCCCTGCCACACGTGCATCGGGGTGTTCCAAGCGTCTGGCGCTTTTTTATCCCTGCTCACTTCTTCGAAACTGGGGTGTGCCTGATAGCCGCATTGGGACCTTCTTCTTTAATCTGACGTTGCCAATTTTGACTGAAAGAACATGCAACATTGTTCTAAAGATGCTGATGATGAAGGGCTCCCCAGGGGGTTGTTTAAACGAGGAAAACACACTTGACGATAAAGAAAGTGACGTTGCTGTCTCGCTATAAGGTTTCGCTTGACCTTAAGCAGAGTAATGCGATAGTGGCACCTAATCCGTAAAACGTTACGAACGCTTTGTTTGTTTTCATGTGATGAGCATTAGCTACTTAAGGCGTCACAATCTGTTTTTCTTGCAGTCATACCGAGAAGAACAAAGAGAAACCGAAAGGGACAGTATAATCCAGTAATTTATTGTAACAAGGAAGTCAAATTTTTGTCCATCTATTCCTATGTCCGTGTCTCTGTGTTTCCAGCGTCAGCTACGCCAAAAGCTAAAATCATTATGACACATGAGGGTGTCATATTATTATGAACTTCTGAACATGCGTACAAACCTATGTGAAGTACATAAAGACCAATTGTATGCTACATATTTAACAATTTTTTAACAAGCTTTTCTTGCTAATCTAAAATGAGAGCAAAGAAGTTCAGTGTTCGCAATAATCTTTTAAGATCTTATGAAAACGTTATAGGAGCCCACAAGCGACGGAATTTTCGACATATCATGGTCATATTTGGCAATAATGACGACTATACGGGTTAAGGATTATATACCGAGCTAACTGAACCTAATCACAAGATTCTCAAAAACATATACCTTGCCTTAGGGCACACATGTGCCATGATCATCTCCCACCATAACGGACGAGAATGACCTTTTGCGCAATCTGCGTTCACGTATCCACTCAAAATCCAATCTTATCCGAAAACGTCCAAAACAGCCCTTCCCGTTCCGGGCGCGTCATCCGACTCGCCGGCATGAGCCCCCGGCGGCGGTGGTCATCTCACTCGTCCAATCCGCCTGCTGCGCCTATTTATCATTTAGGGCTAAGCCCCCCTCGGCTCCTCGTTCTGCGATAGTTTAAGCGGTGGCGGCGCCCTCGGCTGGCGCTGTGGGTGGCCGCAGCTGCGCTCGCGCGCCGGTCGCCGTTGCTTGAAGTATCGATCGTGGCGGCGCGGCCGAGCGCTAGTCGATAGAGGAGTTGGGCGACGTCGTCGGTCGGCCGATGCTCGTCCTGCTGCTGCTGTTCCACACACATCTTCTTCGACGCCGCCGTCGCGTCTTCTTAGCCTCGAGCGTTTTCCTCGCCACCGTCGAAGTGTCATTTTACTTCTCCCCAACGTCATCTGTCGTTTGTAGTCCGGCGGTGCTGTTCTAACCGTGTAGCTGATCCCGACTACGTCGCAATTCGCGTCGTCGTCCCAGTATCATTTCGCGTCAGTCTGCCGTTCTTCCGTTCCATTGGATTCATTAGTAGTCATGTGACGCGCCGGGTACTCAAGGTTAATTGCTTCGTTGTGTTTATCACAAGGGTCGTGCGTGGGATTTGGATGGCACTGTGCCGACGCGACGACGTTCCTGCTGATGCGGGTGTGAGTGATTGTGATCAGCTGACTGCTTGAGTTTTGATGCGGGAAGGCCACAAGACCGGTCGATTCTCTTTGTTGTCTGATACTTGGCGGAACATTCGAAGGAACTAGATCACTTCTCATGTGTAGAAAAAAAGTGGAAATGTGAGATCAGGGTCTCCTTTAACAGAATTTTATGAATTCAGCAGTGCTGAGTCTTGTGTGATCTGACTATTTCCGGTTGTAGGGTTGTCATTTGGGAGGCAGCTGTCCCTGGATCCTAGAAATTGCATATACTAATTGTTGTGGTCATATCAATCCTATACAACCGCCTTTGTTTCTTCTGATACCGTGCGAAAAGTTTATCATGGCTAACATTTCCGTTATTTTCAAATTTCAACGAAAGATGCTTTAAGGAAACTGTTTTTTTTTTTTCATTTATTTGGCAAGCCTTGCCAACTGAAATGCAGCTTCTACGGAGATGATATTCGCAAGATGACTGGCCAGTGTGGACAGTCCCTGAATCCGATTCGTTTGCCCTTTTACGCTTGGCCGTGGCTAATATCGCCTTGTCAAGATGAACGGAAATATGAAGCGTTTGGTATTCCCCGTTGTGTAGGAGCCGTCATTTACAATGATGAGAACAACAGAGACCCTCAGGACTGACATGAGATGAAAGTCCAGCAGCAAAACATTATTATGTTCTGAACCAAATCTATACAACTTCTGACTCCTATCTGTTTGCATCTTATTGGTGTGCATCCACTATAGAAAGTTTATTCACAAATCAGAGCCATATACTTGCAAACGCGTCTCTGTTAAGGCCTATGATCGTTAATTTCATTGTGTTTTCTGAACCTAGACGTAAAACCTGAACGCAAATGGAACTCTGTAAATGTAATATTTGAGCAAACCCTGGAACAGGGCTAATATAATTCTATAAGGACCACCTAAGCGACTTTGAGGATAGCTATGCTCAAATATTGAACTACCCTTATATCCTGATTGAACAAGTAAACCTTGTAATTCAACGACAATGTTGATGCGCGTGACTATCTGGTTTAAATTTGAGAGTCGCTCGCAAGACGCAAATTATCGTCATGGGAATGTACTTCGCTTCTTCTCTGGAGCTATTGATTGTCCCGATTCTCTGAATGCGACCGCAAAAAGAACTTCTGAACTTGTGGATAACATAATTTGTTGAATACTTGTTAATGTATTCTTATTTTTTTCGTTCGATGTCGCTAGAAAAAACGAGCCCCACCATCTTGCCCTTAGCCTCCCCGTCGTTCTCATTTATCGGAATAGGAAAGAACGACTGGGACTTTCGATGTCCTTTAAATGAGCGCGTGGGCATTGTAGATAAGGTCTGTTCATAACCGATGGTTTTTAGTGCGTCTCCAGGCAAAGGTAAGCCTTGTTTATACTCGCATCGCAAGCGGATTAGAATTCTGTCAATGCGAAAAATAGTTTTTCTGTGTTCTCCGCGCTCGGTGTATTCCGGTTTTGACATAGCGCATGACAATGTTTTTAGGTACCTATATTCACAGTCGAGAATATCTGAAGCCAAATTCTTGCAGTGTGAATCATAACTCCTTCCTTTTTTGGTCTCTCTCAAGACCTTGACAACAAACACTATTTCGAAACTGCGTCACGATCGATCCAATTGCGCAATTCTACACTTAAATCGATGTCGCGAATCAATGAGCTTTATAAGTTGTAGTTTTTTTTCGCCTGCTGAGCTTTTTGCAAGGGCAGACAGACCTTAATTTCCACTCCACTTTAGGTGTCTCTAAATGAATCTGACCAGACAAAATTAAGCCTTCAGTGTCATTGGCTCCTCTTAGGAGCTCTGATAAACCATAAGCTTTCGAAGATCTAAAAAATGCGATATTTTTAGCTTTGGCTTTCTTTCCCTTATTTTTGCCAAAGCCAACGTATTGGTTTTCGCTCCCGCACGTCTCTACTTCCCAAGAAATGCGATAATCCGATTGACAGGAGTGGGGGCATGTTCCGGAATTTTCCGTCTTAAGCTTTTAAGAAGGAGACACAATAGGATGCAGGGAACGCGTGGTGAATTTGCTGATTGCCGAAATACGTCATTCGACGAGTACTCATTTTCAAATTTTCCTGAATATGTTATGCCACTTGCCTTGAGAATTTACAGTGTTCAAAACCTTTTAGGGTACCCTCAAGAAAGAAAAGCAACGACAATGTTATAAAGCGTCGTGTATTATGTCACGACAACGAGTCACGATTTCAATCTCCACCGTCATGAACATTCATGATGACTATCCACAGTCACTCATTGTTTACGTCACGTCCAATCAGAGCCTGACCATTAAGCGCCAGAGAACCTATCTAACTCCTATGCTCTTGTAACCACGCTTTCTATAACTTCACCTCCTCAAAGCTAAGCAATAATTCCTGTTCTCTTATCTGTACGCTTGCAATCTGAACCGCGAGGAGATCCGATAGCTGATAAGCGATCATTGCATTGCTGAGCTGTTTATGCAATGAGCAGCTCATATTCCTAGGACTAATCTGTTGTTGATGCTTGTTTTTCTATTCTTTATTACTTTCCACTTTTCTTATCCCAGATCGAGGGGGTAGTGAATTATGGCCACGGTTCCCGGATGTGACATCACATTGATCCATTACTTGGTTTATCTGCTTTCCGCAAGTGTCGTATCATATCCGGCCGGAAGCATTCGGGTCCTTGTTGTTTTTCAAGTCAGACGAAACGACGTTTTTTTATTTCGAAACATAATATGCCTTATAACTTCCTGGATGGACGTGCCTTTCGTCCCGTTACTTTTTTCCGTGCTGCTGGTGCTCGTCCAGATGCAAACGTGTCAATGACTGCCATCGTTAAAGATTACTATCCTTCTTCCGCAATCCAAAAACCCGATCTTTAACATCTGGCGTCTCCATTGTTGCAGGAAGTGGTAATTCTTGATCTCTTTAATCGTCGACAGGGCTCCATTTATGAAGGGTTTAGTCGGGGCGTGCCCGGGTCACATGGCAATTAGGAAGAGTGAAGGTGTGCACTTCTTGGCGTATATTCCGTGAGAACTAAGCATTGGTGCTGCGTCCCATAGGGGAGACCATTAGCAATCTCTTTAACCATTTAGCTTTGCGGATTGCAAACAATATTTTATGAGCTTGTTTAGAATTCATCGCGAGTTATGTGCTCTAAGAATGTGGTCTGCCCACGCAGCTGTACCATGCTTATATGCAGATTTTATGAAAGATAGTGGATTTGTTTCGACCGCAGATTTTAAGTGAGTCTTCGGTTTTTTGTAGATGAGGCTTACTATCGATCAGAACAGGGTACGTGCTCATTTACTCTTTCTCATATACTTGTTAGATTGACATACTGGCACCAGGACGTCAATAAAATTTCTTGTATTGCTCTCCAAATCAGTTTGTAGAACAGTTCCTTCAGGTCATTCCCAAGATCCTTCATCACATGGTTTTGGCATGCGAGTATCATTGCCGACCTTCTAGAATATACGTCCCTGCATCCTCCTAACAACACGAAGAACGCTCATAACATAATTGCTTAGGAACACTTTCCCTCATATCGTGACACATTGACTCCTCGTCCGCGTCTTCCTCCCAAGCCATGAGAAACTTCCTCGTCGCTTCTTTCCAATGATTAATGGCAAACAGGTCATCAAACAAAGATCCCCTGCTTTTTTTGATCGCTCGCGCTGTATTGACGCCCCGTTCACAAGACATTTGTCACAGGTCGGCTGCTCAAAATCAGTTTCTGACCCGGCCGCACACGCTCGCTTCAGTACATCGGCATCGCTTTCATCCACCGCCGTCGCATTGGCGTCGATGTTTCAAATGCCTAGCCCGATCTGCGGAGATATACTCTACCTTTGTATTTATTCAAACCACGACGTTGTTATTGACGGTCGCGAACGTAGCCGTCACGTTATCGCCGTCGTTATTCAGGTTGATGAGCGAGAGACGAACGGAGCAGAAGAAGACGACAGCAGCAGCGCAACAGTGATCGGTTTATGCGTCCAACCATGGTCGAGCGTCATGAGGATTTCGACTTCGACCTCTACCGCAAGGAGGTGCTCGGACATGGCGCCTTCGCGATCGTCTACAGGGGACGATTAATCTCGGTAAGCTGCTTGGACAGGGCTGAAGCTTTCACTAATACGTGCGATTCCAGAAGCCCAATGTTGAGGTAGCCATCAAGATGATCGACAAGAAGAACATCCAGAAGTCGCAAAACCTCCTTCGCAAGGAAATCAAGATGCTTAAGTTGCTCACCAAACACGAAAATATTGTCTCCCTGCTGAACTGCGTCGAGACCAAGACCCACGTCTGCCTTGTCATGGAGTACTGTAACGCCGGTGATCTGAGCGAGTATCTGCAGGCCAAAGGGACCATCCCCGAAGAGGCCATTCAGCACTTTGTTGTCCAAATCGGTAGGTTCGCTCTTTCTTGGAACTTGTTTGACTATCCACATTTTAGCTCGTGCTATCGCCTTGCTCAATGAGAAGCAGATCGTCCATCGGGACCTGAAGCCACAAAACATCCTGCTCAGCAACCCAACCAACCGACTGAATCCCCCTGCCAAGGATCTGATCATCAAGTTGGCCGATTTCGGGTTTGCACGGACATTGACGAACGGTGGAATGGCTGGAACACTCTGTGGAAGTCCCATGTACATGGCCCCCGAGGTCATCACCTCGATGAACTATTGTGCCAAAGCGGACCTATGGTCTCTGGGAACGATCATCTACCAATCTTTGACTGGGAAGCCTCCGTTTCCGGTAAGATGCGGCTTGAGGGAAGGTGATTAAGATGATTTTTCAGGCTAGTACTCCTCAGCAACTGAAGCATTACTACGAGAAGAATAGGGATCCTAGGCCGCAGATTCCCCACACGTGCAGTGACAATCTGAGAGATCTATTGCTGCGGATGCTGAAAAAGGATGCGAAACAAAGAATCTCTTTTGGTGAGTCTTAGAAGCTAGCACCTCGTGGGGGTGCTGAGCACCTTATGTAATCTTCCAATTTCTTACATACCACTTGCCTAGCTAATTATCCCGTCCATTGCGTCGTTCCATCACTTCCACAGAATGTTTCTTTTCCGTAAATTGCAAAACGCGCCGTTCTCGCCATAGTTGTTCCAGTTGATTGACGCGGAAAACTTTTGTCCTATGAATAATGTGCCCATTTGCTGGCCGAATCGATATTTCTGACGTCTTAGCGAGATGGATGTGGGCGAGCGGGGAGGAATTCCTTTCTTTGAAAGAAAAAAGGGTGGTGGACGGACAGGAAGGGCAACAAACATTGAACTGATTGAAAATGATTTGTTTCTGGGTCCGAAGACTGGAATTGTGGGAGCTTTCGGGGGGTTAAGAGGGGGACCTGATCACTACTCACTTCTGCTGGGAATTCTCAGAAAAAGTGTCCTGATTGTGGTCAAATGACATCGAAATGCTTTCAGAGGACTTCTTCAACCATCCTTTCCTGGCCAACAAAATCGAATCGCCGTCTAACCGAATCCTCGAAGGTCGAGATGTCGTTCCGTCGCCTACCCAACTTCGCCGAATCCCATCGACGAATTCTCCTAAAATCGGCACGGCCGCCACGTTCAAGAAGCCGGTGTACAGTCCGACTCCCGCACGGAAGCTCCCGACTACTCCACTCGCGTCGCCACGACCAGCCGCAGCCTTCCCCACGAGGACATCCCAGCCGCTGACCGCTCTGAATCCGAATCAGATGAGCGACTCCAGCGACTTCACG
>AZBX01000696.1:0-12385 GCA_000757755.1 Steinernema glaseri
ATATTTTAATTAAAAAATTTTTTTAATTATTCTCTCTTTTTTTCGCTCTTTTGTCCGGGTGCGGAGAAATAGAATCTTATGTTCCCCTTGCAGAAGCCATCCCTCTGATCCTATTCACCATCGCCACGTTCCTCTACGTCTTCGGATGCGTCTTCCTCTGGTCCATCAGCATTCCACACTTCTTCGGCAACGGCGACCTCTTGGACGGGATCCTCCTCTTCCTCTCCTTCATCACCACCGTTCTCGCCGTCCTGCACGTTCTAGAGATCGAGCTCCCTTATTGGATCTCCCTGAAGTCCTTCTGCAACCTCACGAAAGTGGAGCCGCGAGGCTACGGGCCCATTCTCTTCAAGAGCGAGCAGTTCGCCCCCATCCTGGACTTTCAGCGCCTCTGTGTTCGGATTATACAGCTTCTGAAGCTAACCGGGGTCCAGCTCACACTGTTCCTCGCTGCGGCGCCGATCTGTGCCGCTGTCACTCGAGCGCTCGTGGGTAGGTGCCTCTGTCCTCAGCTTCCACACAATATGCTCTTCAGTGCTAGTTCCGAACAAGTTGTGGTCCATGGAAGTGCCGGAAAATGCTACTCGCGTGGAGGACTACGTTCTGTTGGCGGGAGAAGTGTTCCTCGGACACGTTGCGTTGTTCGTCGTTCTCCTTGTAGTCGGTGCTGCTACCCTGTCACACAAAAGTATTCCCTTGTCCAACCTCATGGGACGATCACTTAAGCTACTTTACTTTTTCTTGTTCTTCCCGTGGTATGTTGGGTTCTTTATAAGTATGATCATTTCGGTAAGTCCATTTTTTCTTAAAGACTTTATCTTGTGCTGAAGATCACATTGTGGATTCATCCAATTAGCCCCTTAAGTCCCTACCGTAATCTGTCTTCCCTTGCAGGACTATCACAAAGAACCAATCCTCTTCGAAAGCGGCATACAACGCTTTTACTCGCACGCCATCGTCGGCTATGTCTACTACTGGCTCCAGTTGAAGATGATCAAGTACTGCGCGGCCAAGATCACCGAAAGAGACCTCGTGGACGTTTCGGCCGAAGTCGATGAAGTAGGTCCGACTTCTGCCCTCCCAGCTGACGGTCTTCCTTTAGGTGGTCTTCAAGCCTGACATAAGAAGTATGGGCGAATTCGTTGTCTTCATGGTAAGTGTGTCATCTACCGTAACCACCACTTTTCTGATAGATCATCCTGAGCGTCGCACCGATAACCACGACGATGGCACCTTGCGGATATCGACACGAAGTGATCTACGCGATCTACGGCGATGGCGAAGGAGGACGGGACACAGTGAAGGATAGGGAGGCGTTGAACCCTTGGATTCATGGATTCTTATCGGTATCTCACCGACTTCTCGATAGGACACTAACAAATCTCCAATTTAGTTGAGCATCATCGTTCTCACCTACTTGTCGCCGATCTTCGACTACGCCTGTATCGCTGTGCGGATTTCGACTGCCTTCGTGAGTCTTAACGGTCTTTCACGGTGCTGACATGGTGCTTTTAGTGTGTCGAACGCTTGGACAAACCTTTCTTGAACGTCATCCGGGCCATAGTATTCATCCATTGCATCTCTATCTTGTTTGGGATTCTGTGGAGTGTGCCAGGTAAGTCTTTTGTAGAATTAACATTGATTCAAGCATGCAAATAAAACTGTGGGTTGCATAGATCCTTGGTCATACCTCGCATAGGCTAGGGTTTACCATCAGGGCAACAGGGTCAAATATCGGCACAAAAAGCCAACGTAAAAGAAGGTGTTAAAGATTCTCCTAAATTCACAATATCTGCGTTAATCTCAGCCACCTTTCAGAGATCGCGTTCCGCCAGATTCTCGTTTCAGAGAACGATATTTTTGGCGCAATTTTAACCAAGAATCTGCGTTCGTTTAGCTTTTTTTGATTCCATTTCATGACTAGCAAAATTGCAGAAAACTGTTACGCGCATTTTCAAAAACCCCTAGGGAACACTTGAAGTTTTTCCTGAATTTAAGGTGGTAAAAGGTCTTGTACAGCATTTTATGCGCTTTCCAAAGATATATCGTCTAGTTTGTTTTGTGCGTTCTATAGAAAGATATAGCGGATTTCACGCGTCACAGTATTTAATGATCACTTGCATGTGCGTTAATCCCGGCCACCTTTCAGAACTCGCGTACCGCTGGGTGTTCGACCCATCCCAGCAGCCTTCGCTCTCTCACGGCTACTTCTTCTTCATCATCGCCCTCCTGATCCACGTCCTCGCCAACGCGCACCTCTTCTATGATCGTTACTCGATGGACGTGCTGAACTTTGGAAAACTCTTTGCCGTGCTCGTTCCTACGGTATTCATCATTCCAGCGATGGTGTACTTCTACGTCCGCATTGCCGTATATCGGGAGATCATTCCGGAGTTCCACGGATGGCACGAAATTGCGGTGTTCTGTTATGTCTCCGTCTTTGCCTGGATCGCCCTGTCCACGAACTCCCTCACCTTCGAGAAGTCACTTATCGTCGAGATGAAAGAAGCTTTCATTAACCGAAGGACGCGATTCAGAGAATTTATGCGTTCGTTGAAGTTTGTGTCCTTAGCCGTTCTGGCTCTGCTCCTTGGAAGCTATGGATTCGAGAACATCTTTGTACCAATCCTTCGTAAGTTTGGGCGATTAAGACACTGAAAGGGAGTTCTTGAATCTACTAAACAAAGAACCCCTTTCATCACTCTGTGGATGTCACTGATGAACCCATTTAGATCCCGGCGGACTCCAGTCATCGTTCCACCACTGTCTCCTCTGGATCGGCCTCTTCGTCTACTTCTACGTGATTCCTTGCGTCCGTCAGAGCCTGGAGTTCGCACGCGAGAAGACGCGGTGAGAGTGATGCTCTGTGGTATGGATAATCTAATGCCATGCTTTCAGCCAAGTCATCTCCGTGGAACCGAAGAACGTCACCAATCGCGGCCCCATTTAACCTTCTTTCTACTCGTGGCTCTTAATATTGAAGCGGCCCTGTATCAGTTATTCACCGCATTTTGCCGCGTACATATATCCAATTTAATCTCAGTCATCCCTAATCAAAAAAAAAACTTTAATCCCTAATCAATGTGCATTTTTTATAACTTTTCAGTGCAATTGTGATTTTTGTAATCTGCAACTGTGATGCTTTCTGAATAAATAAATAATCTCTGATGGTTGATGAGTGGGAAGAGAGTTACAGCAGCAACAGTCATCGATGCGGCGGATCGTATCACTTTCCCAGAACGAGATATCGTGACGCACCGGTGGCTCACATCTCCTGATGAGCTGTCCCACAGTTTCACAATCCGTGCCTGGCTGTTCTTTTCTCTCATTCAAAAGACACGTAATCGGTGATGGGGGACACAGAAGCAAGGGGCAAGCGGAGAGAAGGGAGAGTTTGAATGTCAGTTTCCTGTAGGTGAAACATAAAGATTAGTTCTGGGGATCTTAAAGTCGTGCAACCCATGCAGAACCTACTAGAATGCGTGTCAACGTGAACATCAATGAAAATATGTATCCTTGACATGGTTACACATTGTCACATAGCATTCTTCAACGGTGAGACGGGCATAGATAGATATGTGATTACGGTATCGTGGCTACGACTCTTCCTTGACGTCCTCAACCTTGTTGCTCTCCTCCAGCTGAAGAATCGTTTGTAGCTGTGCCTGAAATCTCTTTTAAAGGTGCCTCCACGGGGACGTCTCACTTTCAAGGCCTTATTCGCCTCTGCCAGGCGCGCGTTCTCGTCCTTCATCCTCTGCTCAAGAAGATCAATCTCTTCCTCGTTGGCGAGACGCTCCGAAGCCAGCCGCTGCTCCAGTTCCTCCAGCTTCAGCGACAGCTGCTTGTTCCGCGCGATCTCCTCGTCCCGTTCGACCACAGCGCGTGTTTGTTGACGTTCCACCGTAATCGCCTTCCTCACTCCGTAGGCCACAGCGCTCTCCAGAAGGCTCTGATAGGAGAGGAGTGTGAAGCGGAGTTCGTCGCGTACGCGCAGCAGAAGGACGCCACGCTCCACGCAGTTCACCGTCACCTGTCGGATAAGTTCATCTGAACCCAATCTTGACCCCACGTGACGAAGAAGGACCCACCGAAGAGTTGGTCGTAGGCGCAACGTCGGATCGGGCAGATGCCGAAGGCCTTCGCCCCTCTGCATTCTAGCGTCTTCTCGAAGCGCTCCTTCAGCGCGAGGACGTCGAGGCGAGTCGCCGGAAGCGTGGAGGCATGTTCGATCCACAGTTTTTCTGATTCTTCGAAACGTCTAAAGTGTCTATGACCATCGAAGTTGATAGCCCCAGAGCAAACGACCTAATCTACAGGGGGCAACATCAGCTCTACAATGCGATGAAATGGGTATAACTTTTCAGGAATTTATTGGATTCTTCTAAAATTCAACTAGCTTATTCGAAAGACCTTGTTATATTGGGGTCTTATAGATTTTTTCAAAACGACCAGCTTGGACTTGGATAGCCATAGATAGCGTCTATGAGCACTGACTTTGACAGCCCCAGCACAAGAGGAAACGACATAATCTATGGGAGTTTAGAGGACGTTGGAGGAAATCTGCTAAAACTCCATCCCTTAATGCTGCATTCAACGCTTATAAGTGCCATAATGGTCCACTGGACGCTCACCGGGGAGGAAGCACGCAGTCGAGGATGTTCTGCAGCGCCACTTCAGGGTCCAACGTGGGCGTTTCCGAGTCATCTGCCAGCTTCTCGAAAGAAGGTGCTTCGGCGCCGTCGTCTTCTTCTCGCTCTCCGAATTTCACAATTCCCAGGTCTTCGATCTCGTCGGCCATCTCGTGAGAGGTTTGGGATGGTGAGTGGAGATTGCGGAATTTGAGTGCATTAAGGGCCGGATGTATTTAACGCGTCAATGCACGTTGCCAGCACAGTGTTCCCAGGAGCATTCATGGTCATGGCGAGCATTGAGCAAATTATTGCACGATGGCGTTGAACGGTCCTTGAAATAGGACCTTTTAGAGTTTGATGCGCGGAACATGCTGAACACTGGACAACATGAGTTCCTTATACCCGACTTAGACCGACTCGCCATCCAGGGACCGCTAAAAATGAAGTCTGCTTTGCAAATATATTATGTGTCTATTGTACTCTGCAAATGTATTGTGTATTGTGCAAATGTATTGTGCATTTGTGGCGTAATGCCATTGATTCGGGAGATAAAGTTACTAAGTTACTAAAGTTAAACAGCTGCTTTGACACCATGAGCCCCTTATACCCTTAAAACATCTCTTGCATACGTGCTAGATCAAGTATCATGGTCAAGACTGCATAGATCAGGTACATATTTATTTGGCAATCACGGAGATCCACCGCCATTTCTGAGAAGAGCGGACTGACCCAAAAACGAGAGAGAAGAAGGTGAGGATCAGTGTATGATAATGTGATACAAAACAAAGATCGATTGGATATAAGATTTGACATTCATTGTGCAATTTACAACTCGTTTTGCATACCAGTCTCTCCGGCGCTAGTCTCCGGCTTCTTCCTAAGGACGCCACAGGCCGAGCGCCACACATATCCACAGATACTGTAGTCCTTGTAGGGCTTCATGGCAGTCCAGATCTTGTGGTTCGGTGGCGCGTTTTCCTCTTCCGGGTTGTAGTTGATAAGAATGGACCTGATTTCTTCGCTGGAATGGAGAGGGCTAGGCAGTGGTGGTAGATGTTGACTTACTACTCATAGCGGAGGTGCTGGTGAAGCTTGAAAAGAAGGTAAATGCAGCAGATAGTCAAGACGATGACCAGCAATCCGAGGGAGTAGCCCAGGAAGAACCATTTGAACGAAGAGAAGGACGTGGTCATCTCAAGGCTCGACGGGAGGATTCCGGCCCAGATGCCGATGTAGAGGGGAAGCAGGATGGACACCTGGATGGCCAGTCGCTGCACGGACGACCAGGCGAACTGGAAGACCTCCTTATCCGTCCTGGCAAACTGAACTGCCTGGAATGGAACATTTTATCTTAACGCCTGTCCAGAAGGTAAGATCTAGAGCTTCAAGTAGATTAAAGGCGCACCTTAGGGTCAACGAAGATCCACGTGAAGATAAAGATGGTTTGCAAGTGGACAGGATTGTAGGATTCCATGATCAGTCTGATGAAGAGGAGGTACATGGCGACGTTGCAGAAGCACGAGACCAGGATTCCACAGGTGCGGAGGAATTTCTCGACGGTTGTTCCGAAAAGGCGAAGAAGGAGCCATCCGACGGCGAGGGAGACGACGTCGTTCGAGTAAGCTTCGGGAAGGGCGATAGTGCTTGAGATCGATCGACCCAGGAACACTGGAATAGATCATTAGAAGGCTATGGCTTAGGTATCCAGATATAGCTAATTTCCGATGTGAAAAACTCTTAGGTTCTAAGCTCGTTATTAAAACTAGATAACGCCTTTTAATTCTTTAATTCTTGCGATTATTAGATTCCTAGCGATTACTAGGAAAAGAACATCCCTCTTAGCCACACTTAAGATTTGCACAAAGTCTTAACTTACGCGTAAACAACGTGTACACCGTGAAGGACAGCGAAATAGTGACCATAGTGAACAGTGCCAAGAAGCCTCCTTTGATAACGTCTCCTGAAAAGTTGCTCTCTGTTAGGAATACACGGTAGGAGCCTTACTCTTCACGTTGAAGGCCTTATGCAAATGTTTGGAGATTGCGAAGACCAGAGTGACAACGGGCATCACGTAGCTGATGATGTTAAACACAAACATCTAAAGGACGACTTTCACGCTTATATCTAAGAAGAACCGTCTCCTACCGCCTGCACGGTGAAGTTCATTCCCTCGATAAGTCGGCGGACCGTTTCCGACCTGTTGGTCAGCTCCCCGAAAACCCTACGCGATACGTCCTCAGTGTCGTAGGCGCCAAGATTCAGAGGCAGAGCTGACGGGCAGAAAAACTGGGTGAAGTAGAGGGGAAAGAGTATGAAGATGGCCAAGGTGACCCAGATGAACACCTACAAAGATTCTGTAGGCAGTGTGGGGAACTACAGTAACCAACGATTGCGTGTTGGATGCGTCTCAACCCTTCGCGATACTTGTTGTCGCCGTTCTGGATGGGAAAGCGGAGAATGTTGGGATTGACCGCTACGTTCATCAATTTACTGTAGCCAATGATGTAGTGCTCGGAGAGCTCGAGGACGATGATGTGTCCGGAGGCGAGATCGAGGAACACAGTGCTTGCGATGAGGGCTGAGTTGTAGGACTCCGTGAACCATCCGACGAAGAAGGTCTGAAGTAGTGTTGAAGGGGGAGAATGGGAAGACGAGATACCGTAATCAGGCGATTGAAAAGCTTTCCGGAAAAGAAGGCAAGCGCGTGTCGGATGAGGCGGTTCAGGAACTCGTGGAAGGGCCTAGAATGGGAGGGAAATGAAGAGGTTGTTTGAGATGATTAGATCTACCGAAACCGATTATAAGCCTAACTGTTGCAATTGGATTCTTATGACAACCTTTGACAATCTAACAAGTTGTTTAATCAGCTCTTACTGTTTCTCTACATAAGAAAAGCTAAAGAAAAACACTGTGTTTCATTGTGCTAATTAAAATCAATTTGAATGGAATTTTTTAAATGAAACAAAATGGAATTGGACCGGGGATTTTTCCACCTGGGAACTTTTTTTCACGTAACCCTTTTTGACTGCCTGAACGCCTTTAACTTTCTCATTGTGACGAGAAGAGTTCAGTTTAGCCTTAAAAAGTCATTTTGCCATCCGTCCATTGGTGGCTCCATCTCCAGCAGCTGCCAGGACATCTCTCTTTTGACTTACAGAATGCCGACGCTTGTGACCTCAAGCAGGAAGAACATTCCCATGAAGAAGAGCGCCAACGCCTCCATCTCCAGTTGGCCCTTCGTCCACCGCGACGGCGTGCTCTCCACGGCCTCGCTCGTCCGATTCTCCACCGTGGTAACGTTGGACATCTGCGGCGTGGGCACTAGAGGCACATATAGGTGAACCAGAAGTCGGAGGCCACACTCACAGAAATGGCCGAGGAGTTGGACGAGCACAGTGGTGACGAAGACGAAGCCCAGCACTCCCAGAGCGTAGTACACGTCGGATCTGATGACATCCCGATAGGTCGTCTCCCTTATCTTCTTTCGGCACTTCACACGGCCGATAGTCGGCAACGGAGTCTTCGCCCACTTCAGGTGCTTCCGCACCAAGGGGAGCTTCAAGTACCTCATGATGACGAAGGCCATCTGCAGGTTGATCACGGTGGAGCTGGCCGTCAAGTAGAGCACGGAACGGCTGTGCACTTCGTTGGCGATGCTCTTCATGTTGAGGAGGAAGGAGGCGAAGATGGCCACGATGGTGAGGACAAGGCTGCCCACACTGAGTAGGTACTTTCCGAGCGCTGAAATTTAATGTCAGTTTGTGTCGAACTTCGTGATACGTTTTAAGGCTCACAAGGAGCTAGAGAGGGAAATTCATATTCAAAATACAAAATATGTGATGCTAAGGAGATCGGCATACCCTTAGAACAATACGGTTTGGGTTTGAATGACTTTTCTTAAGGATATATGGTCGTACAAGCAAGACGGACAATGGTCTATAAGGGATGATTATGCAAAAAATTTATTGAAATGACGGAAGAAAGAAGAGAATTGGTTAAGTGAACAAATCAAGGAGTGCTGAAACATCAAGGAATGTTGAAAAGATGCCAAAAAATGTAAGGATTATGGTTTATGTTTATCCCTGAAGATTTTATGATCAAGAATTAAGGGTTACGTTTAGATGTTTTTAAGAATTGGATTTAATTAAGCCTTTATATGAGTTTGGTGGACTGTACAGTACCTTGTACAAGTACCTTGTTGCCATCTGAGTTTATGGTGTAATATTGCAAAAATTCTTTCATCAAGATACGATTAAGAGCGAGTTTTGAAGCTACAATGATGGGAAGCTTCCTTCCATTTTAAATCCCTATAATCTTGAGCCTTCGGAAATTCATTATCCGTCCAACTGCCCAGACGCTCAAAGTGTATGTAATTAATGGTGCTCCTCTCCGGGAACTCATAACGAGAACGATTAAAACGTCTCCCTCCAAAGGAAAAGTGCATATACGGCGTGAGTAATTGTGGAATGCGAGATCGCGTGGGAAGGACGAGAAATGGCACCATATATAATGTGATATAACGGTGGTTCTAATGGGATTATCTGGGAATTTGAAACATGCATTTCTTGATTATGGTTCTGCCAAGCAATCAGGAGATCGCATAATTATATATGAACAGAGGAATGCCAATTTTGTTAAATGCTCTGATGCTCTGCGAGATTACCAATATTGGATTAAACCTTGCAAATCACGAAAATGCAGTTCTCAGGATATCTGTGACCGTATCCACACTGGCTACCCACTTGCTTTTAAGGCTCACACATTATCTCGAATCAGATCACATTGCTCGAGCTTCCGCAACGATCTACGAAAAACGTCCCACAGCCATCATGGGAATCTGATCCGCGGATCACATATTTTGTTATTTGGTCGAGAAATGTGATATGATCCGAGACTATAAACAAGCATTTAGTTTCCTGACCGAAAAGGGTTGGAGTTTCCCCTTTACTGGGTCGAATAAGATGAGAAAGATGGGAAAGGATACGGATTTCAGCCCTATAGATATGCTCGGCCCAAGTCCTTCAAAACGCTCACTGCCCAAACCTTAAATGCTCCGATGCTCTGCGAGATTCCCAGCATTAGATTAAATCTTGCAAATGACGAAAATGCGTTTTTCAGGATATCTGTGATCGCATCCATACTGGCTACCCACTTGCTTCTTAGCTTCCTAACCGAAAAGGACAGGGGCTCCCCCTTACTGGGTCGAATAAGATGGGATAAGGAGTTCAACCCTACATATATGCTTGTCCCAAACCCTTCAACACACTCACCACTGAAGTAGATGGACCAAGTGACCGCTCCTTGGCTGACAGCGTGATCCTCATAGCGCAACTTGTACTGGCACACATCGCACCGTCCGTTCCAGTCGCTGGGCCGGAGCTCGACCCAGCGGTCCAAGCAGCCCTGATGGACGTAGCGGACCGTCCCGGTGCACTTGCACGGGTTGCACAGAGGCTCATCGGCGGAGCAGTAGCAGATGCGGCAGTTGGGGCCGTCGACTTCGCTCTGCAGGCTCACGGCCTCGGCGTCCGGCATGGCTGCCTCGACTAAGTTACTTCTAATTGCACCTCAACGAGTAGTAAGTAATATTCGTTAGGCGTGCACGCGACAGAGCACGCGGCGATCAATAATTCAGCTGTTTGGTTCGCGGGAAGCAACGGCGCCGATTTCATTTGTAGAGGACGCGCCGCAAAGGTCACTTGGGAGCGCGGCGGCGAGCGTTGTTTGTCGTGGAGCATCGCCGTCCACGTTTCACGGCTGTTTGTTCGCCGTTCGACGGACTTTTATGGGCGTGTGAACGGACGCCTTCCGCCGTTTCTCATGGCATATAAGTGACATCATAGGCGCGGAGTGCGCCAAGCAACAGAGCGATATGAATAAATAGTGAGGGGCGTTTTCACGAGGTGAAGACGGACAGCGCACTTAAAGACGCTAGAGCGTGTGTGTGACGACCTTGACTTAAGTGTGTCAGACGGCCAAATCCAGATGAACTTAAGTCATCTAGTTGGAATTTTGAGAACAGATGGTTTGGGAAGAAGGCGGAAACACATCAGAGGACATCAAGTGGTGCACTCTAGATATAGGATCACTTCTGGGAGTACATAAGGAGAGGCTCACGGAAGCACTTCTTTGCTCTTGACGTAAGGGGTGAAGAACTTCTACCGGTGATATTAAAAGGTGCGAAACGAGGGGACAAGAGAGGAGGTAACTTGCCGGCGGGACCAAGGGCACCTGTCAGGCCTTCCTAGGTACTTAAGTTCGTCCGTATTTGGCATTCTGACATACGTGATCTTGCCGTCGTCATCGGCGAGGCATACTTTTTTTCTATTCCTGTACATATCTTGACACCTATCTCCTAGTCTCATTTGGCTCTTCAGTCAAAAAAAGAGGCTCTGCGAGGCTCAAAAAAGAGGCCTCTTTTTTAAAGCTCTGCAGTCACACCCTCCTATACAGTTACAAAGACATAACCTACTGATGAATGTGAACCCTATGCAACGCCAGTTATTATTTCCGCAAGTTATTGAATCTATTTCCGCCCGATTTTTGTCTGTGCAGGGTAACTTACGTTTACTTGAAACACTTCTGGGACGCGAGAAGACTTCTATGCAACTATGCAACGTGTAACCCTATGCAACACACGTTATCATTAGGAGAGCGGCGCAATTAACTCAATTAACTAGTCATGAATCCATCTCCGCGTTTTTTTTGCGCAGGGTAACTTACATTTACTTGGAACGCGAGGAGACTTCAGCAGTGTGTACCAGCAAGCGCTATTTCGCAATGGTCCAAGCGAAGGCAGACGATCGCCGGAAAGTGTTGACAAGGAGCGCGCATTGCCTTATCGGAGGCGCACAATGAATGGTGACTCCGAGGGAAACAGCTGAAGGCGGTGCCGCGCGAGAGGGCCGTACCTCGGAGGCGACGGCGCGAGGAACCGCAACCACCGGAAACAACGCGGACCGTTTATGGCAGCGTGAGAAAGCGTCCGTTTTATGGTTAAAACGGTAGGACCCTACGGAATAGGATATTTACAGAATAATGGTGTCATAAAATTTCGGAATTACTGAGATCAGGCCCCTTCGGGGCGAGCATGTGGTAACAAGAGTCCTCCTTTCAAGTCCCAGTCCTCTTTAAGGTCACTTCAAACCTTTAATACCCATTTGAACAAAAATTTTCAATGACGGTAAAAGTTTTGGGAGACTAGCGCATCGAACGTCATTGGACATAAACAAGGACTAAAAGGGAGAGATGATGAAGACAAAAAATGCCCTATGTAGCTTCTGTCCTCGAAAACAAATCGATAAGGAATCTGTTCTACATCATTGCTTCTACATCATGAAGCCGATAATAAAACGATGTGAACAATATCGACTCATGGCAGTCAAAATGAAGAACTTTGAACGGAGATTTCGAGCTCAGAATAAACTGAGTAAGAACAATGAAACTTTATGTATTCTAGGTGATGTTCTAATTTAAATAATCTTTGTAATTGATTAAATGAAATTTACTAATTTAAATTCTTTATAACTTCAAGGTAATTTACTACCAATCTAAGATTCACGTGGCTTTTCTAACCATTCCTGAATTGGTCTCTCCTTATGCCAATCACTGTTATTAATGTGTTTTCCTTTTTATCTGTCACGCTGTCCTCGTCTTCAATTGTTGGATCCAGTTTCCTGCAGCTAATCTGGCGACATGGACGATATCACTTCCCCGAACGGGGTTTTCCCACGGAGCAAAGGGCGGCGCTG
>KN168077.1:0-18638 GCA_000757755.1 Steinernema glaseri
TCTACGTCCAGAAAGGACTGAATTAGAGTAATAAATGGAAATAAATGGAAAATTTAGGAGTAATATCCTTAACACATGGCAAACATTGAAGCTCTTTATATTCACAAAACAAGTTCTACTTTCCTGCAGAATAACAAAAAAGGCAACGAGAGCCTCATGCGGACTAATGGGATCATTCTGTGAAATCCAGAGAGCAACTCCATCTCATTAGACTTAAACCATATAACACATTTCCTAACCTCTGCAACTAGAATCATGATGGTAAACGTCACCAAAAGAGGTAAAAGAGATTGGCAACGCATGGCAAACTCCGCCCGACCCTTATGTAGGAGGCACTTTAAACCAAAGTTGTAGGCTTAAGCGCACGCAATATACAAATTGGAAAATGTCGTTTTCTGCACTTAAGACTCGTCAGCACTCCACGAAAGCAGGCGCTGTCTAAGCTCTTGCCCAAGTGCGTTCGTTGGAGTAAGTGGATGAACCCTCAAGTCCAGGAAACTGCCACAAACAAAGCACCCAAAACGACCAAATCCTTCTAGGCAGCTGGATCATGTACTCGGCTCTTGAGGGTCATTTTGTTTTTGCATGGAATGCTTCCCACCAGGTAGATTAAAAATAAACGTTGGTCTCTTGGTTACAACGTCGCAGCTGCTCAAAAACAAATGCCTCCAGTGGTCCATATGTCATTAATTTCCAAGGCCGAAGATTTTAGGGAGGGAAGGAACCAGGGTACAGAGTATCTTTTCGAAAGCCATGATTAACGACAACTTTCCCGTTGGCAATAACAACAAAAAAAGCAGCGGAGCATTCTTGAGAGACAGCACAAGGGTCAGCCTCGCTTACAGGCCTGGCATCTCCCGTTCAAAACACGGATAGATCAAGGTCCTCACACGACGGTGGATAAATATTTACAGCAAGGCCGGAGACCACCGGTTCTATCTTTGGTCTGTCGATGGGCGCATCCAAGTGACAGCCACGAGTACATGTGTCCTGATTTACCGCCCTTGGAGTGGGTGTTTACACTGGCGAAGTGAGGTGAAGACAGATTCGTCCAGCAAGGTGGTTGGGTCCAAAATGTGTTGCGAAGACTCTAAAAAATGACGAAAACACCGACCGCGTGTGCACTCAAGAACTGGCTGTCGCCATAACAGGCGTCTCCGCTGACTTCCTGTTCCCATCAGTTGTGACTTGCATGAGAATGAGTATCATACATCCATGGAAAATTCGACCCAAAACTGACAAGACTTTACGACAACCGCCCGAGCCTAAGTCAGTGAAGCAACTAACGAAAGAAGGATATAGTAATGGTCTCGATGTACGTCTCTCTCGATGATTACAGCGCACAGAACGATGAGTGTTCTAACTCAAAAGAGCGTGACTAATGCAACACGTGGCAACACATGGAACGGTGCAAAAAATCTGGTGGGATCCGAAACCGTGTCGATCGTTTGACAACTTGTTTGATAAAGATGGTTCGAATCCTGTTTGAGGCAAACTTTTTAAATTCTAAAATCCAATGTAATTTGCAATTTTTGCAACTTATTCTAAGTCGTTTATCTCCACTATATTTTGGCACATTTGCTGGAGGCACTCCGAAAGGTTCTATTGTCAATTTAAGAAGTTGAAAGTCAAGTACCATAGCCATAAGTGCCACTGGTAGGCGGAAAACGACAAACCATATTCGGAACATTTGTGAAGAAAAAATGTGTCTTTCATACACTCTACATATAATCATTGTGATCATACCAACGTGGATGATCACAACGAGGGGGACCAAGGCACATACATATACTTCCGTTTTGGGCCAGAGTCGCTGATAACAAAAGTCGATTTCTGATTTTGTGGTTTTTGTGCCACAAAGAGGCTTGGGAATGTAACGTGAAAGGGGAGCATCGACCACAGACCACCTTCTTTTCAACAGGGAAATGCAAATGAAGAATTAAGCTGACACTACTTCAGGTCATTTCACCAAAGATCAGGACGAATTCCAGAGAACAGAGTACTCAGACCTGTTCGAAGACAAACAGAAGATTAATGTCGACGTCGATGGCCGATCGGCAGAGCCAAACGCGCGTGGGCAGTTCCTACATTAGCATGGGGACAAACATTTTGAAGATAGCCGGTGTCGGGTTTTAGCCCTGCGTAAACAGTGAAATGCGAACCATGTGGCGGTGGACGATCTCCGTGTTCACAAGATAATGTGGAAGCTCGACCCAATGGGAACCCCTTGCGCCCGGCTCTAACAGATCAGAGGCGAACAAATCTCTAATTTCTTAATCGAGCTCGGCGACCAAAAACAATAAACTGTTGGGTTCTCTGATTCACGGTGGTACTGTTTTTCGATCATCTCGAAGGAATCCGGTTTGGTTAAGTGCCTTAAATAAACTTCTGGAGTGTTCTGCCTCCACCCAGAAAGCAGCCAAAGTTCCCATCCGATTTTAGGAAACATGGGGGTGGAAATCAATCATTCACACTAAAAAAATATGTCTTAAGGGCGACAAGCGTGTGCCTGAGGCAAAAAAAGTGAGTGAAACAATATAGCTCATATCCACGCACGGCTCTGGGCCATGAAACAAGTCGAGAACCAGAGACCAACTTCCTGAAGCAGCTAATTCCTTCTCTAAAGCACGCCGGACATCCTCACGAAAATTGGGAAACCAACCGATGATCGATGATGCCTTGGCCTGCACGCGGCTCGGGTTCTCCAAATGAGTCCCTTTGGACGAGGAGCGCGTCCTCGGCAGACGAGGAAATGGGCCCGCTCGTTCCAAGAACGCCCGGCGGTGGAGGAGAAACACAAACGTCGTCGACGTGAGGACTTCTTAGGGTGACGAGGATGTAAACAACCTTAATCTAATGAACAACGCATTCCTCGGTGATCAGTGATCAGGTGCCAGCCTTTAGGAAAGTGCAAATGACCCTTTGAGTCACAATGCAACAACTCACACACCTGAAGGTTAGATAGCGAAGCATTGAAAACCGAAAATAAATTACGGACCAAGTTACACGTGGTAATACATTTTGGAGTACGGTCGAGTAGTACGGTAGGAGATCCCTAGGATATGATGAACAGTTTTAGCGAAGAACACGGAAGTAGATGGGATGGAAGACAACAAGAAAGATCCTAATGCTTGTTTTCTGTTATTCGCTATGTACTCTCATGAGTCAGGCATTATCGGTTGTATAAAAAAGAGTATTCATTATCGTATCCAGCAGTCCCACATTAGCTCAGCCTTACAATCTGTCAAACCACGAGGCTATGGGAACACATGGAAATCCATCTTCTTCCCAATGACGACAATACAGTTGTTTACAGTTTTGCGCCTAATGAATAATTCAAAGCCACATTCTTTTCTTTTGGCAACATAAACAAGATTACAATCGTTTTGGAGAGAAAGTGGGGCGTACATATGTACATTCCACATGCATGATTCACTATAAGGCTATAAGGCTAAAACTATAAGGCTAAAATTCAATATTTCTTCATTTTGTTGAGATAAATGAGTTTAACCCGTAGCTGAAAGCACACGCTCTGAAATGGGAAGAAAGGTGGGAAGCGGTGGGTTGGAGAAAGAGCTGATGGTCAAGATTTTGATTTTGCCACTGAAGGAAAACGAATTTGGAAAGCAATTCGCTCGATGATTAAAACGCCATTTTGTTTGGAGGCAAAGTACAACTATTTCAGGAATGCATCGTAGAAACATAGATATAGATGCGGATTGAGATAATGCTCAGATGATCGGACCACGACAACATTAAAGTGCAAATTGACAATACGCAACCATATGGAAGACACTAACGTGGTGCTCTAGGACTCTGACTGTGCGCCATGGGAAGACATCAAGCTCAGTACATGTGCACGCATGCTTGAACGCGGAATGCCGATCAACAACTGCCGCTTCCGACACAACACACCCAGTCAACATGGCCGATGTTTATGGGTTCTGGGAAGAGAGGGAGTGTTTACGAAGGATGTTCTCAATCTCTTGTTCTTATTCTTGTAAACAGGAACGTTATGGTCAGAGGAAGGGCTAAACGAAAGGGGTTTATCTCCCACACAATAAAACTAAAGGAAAACATGACTTTCTTGAGGAGTTCAATAGAAGAAGTGAAGAAGTATAAGGACGTAAAGGTTCGAATAACAGAGACACTGTGACAATAGATAATGCGAATTGTGGATCCCCGATGAAGAAGGCAAATGGTAAAAATCGCGTTGTATGGTCCAATCTCTAAGGGCCTCATTTAAGAGAGAAAAATGATAATATTTTTTTGGTTTAATTTTTGTGGAAAAATTTGCACTAATTATGGAAAAATTTGCACTAACGTTAGATGAAGCAGAAGCAGAACCCTCAACTCTCACGGGTATGAATAAAAGACTTCGGAAATGGACAAGGGTGTGAATGGAAATGTTAATGAGAACTCAATCTTATCGGCAGGAGCAAGAAGGAAGTGGGGCAAATTCCGTCAGCCCAGAAATGCTACAACAGCACAACGTCATTTAATTTCGCAATAGAGAACCGCAATTTCGAATTACGCTAAAAAATGTGCGTTTCTTGCCACTGGCGAAGGACTCATCAATCTTGAATCGCATCACACATGCGCTGGGGAAGACGATGAGAACAGTTGTTTCTATTGAAGAACGATATTGCACGCGGAATCTGCAGAGGATGGACACAAGGCCCTGTCGCTATACTCCTGGTTACTTTTTGCGAAACCTGGTCTTTACAGAACGCATCTTGTAGCAAATTTAGGACGTAGCAAAGTATACCAATTAATTAAACACAGGCAGGAAAATATAGATTGGATTTGGACGCTCCTAAAAATCTTTAGCCAGCATCTTTAGAAAATGCAGCCTACCGTAACCTAACGAGTACAGAGTTATGACCTTACTGATTGTCAGCTTTCTTTCTTTTGTCTACTGTGATTACGCTAAATACAAAAAAGGCCAAAAACAACAAAGGAATCCCGGTTATCTCTCGTCCCAGGATTACGGTAAAATCCTAGTTCCCCTGGTTTTCCTCGTCCTTGGCAATTGGAACTTGTACAATTTATGTTAATGGATTACTGTAGGAACACAGCTGGAATTCCCTTGCCAAAAGATCACGATACATGTGGAAAAGCATGTGCTACAACCCACAATGAGACTAAGGAAAACACAGTACACAAAACCATCACACAAGAAACGCCCGGAACCCTGTGTGCTCAGGAAAGCAAACAAAACTGACTAAATGAACGGTTTATTCGGTATGCGTAGGTAGACACTCTGGCTCCAAAGAGCAAACTCATCGCAGCAGAAGGGACGTGGAAGACCAGGACGGGCGGCAAAGAACGAGCACAGCAATCAATCGAAGAACGCCCATAAAAACCTGTTTGAAGCTGCCCGCAGGCTGCTATCAAATTAAAAATGATGCGCCGAGCTATGTCAAATAGCTCTGAGATTGTGTTCAGAAGAGGAACACAGAAGGAACCGTTTCGCTATCTAAGGATGCTGCAGATGATAGAGGAAAGATCGATTCCCAGCAGTGGAGCTGTAAGAGGACCATATGGTTTCCACCGAATGGCAGAACATTTGGAAAAATCAATGGGGTTCGGTCTTTCGACGATATTTTTTTATCAAAAGGACGGACGCCTCGCGGTTTTTTTACTCCAGAAGGAGGACAACAATTTCATTCATTGGTAACTGTGCTCTCTGAGCCTATAATTCTGAACCAAATTCGATCCAAATTCGAGCCAAATCAACTTCACCCTAATTTTTTGCAGCTTATATCAGAGTGAAAATGATCCTATCTCGAACCCTTTCAAACGATATGAAAAAGAACCTAAAAATATCAAAAACGAGGTCCTTGAGCTCGAGGAGATCGAGCTTTCCAACATCGAGCCTATGTCAAACATTCCATATTCTATATTGTTCAGATGGAATTGCTAATTCCATTGAATAGTCCCTGTAAATCGTGTCGAGAGCCTGACCATAATCTTTTACGTGTCATTTGGCCCTTTAACTCGGTAGACATGTACTTGACTGGGTGAAACTGAAAATCTCACACACTCAAACACCAAAGGGAGCCGATTATGCAATCGTTCTGGTATCGCAGCCACTGCCCCACGAGTCCCATGTAAAGACAAAAAACGCGCATTTATTACCTTGACAGAGCGCAGACTTCAAAGGGCTTAGCCGCCTCTGCGGTGGGCCGTGGAAGCGTCGACGGCGGTGAGTCTCCGTCAGAGTAAACAGTTCCACCACCGCCAAAACGGCTGGCGGTGCGAACTCGAAAACAAAGCGCGCTCGGCCCTTTCGCACGTCGACCGGTGGAGAAGAAGACGAAATCGGTGGGGAGAACTAGTTCTGAAGGAGGCGAAGAGAGACATGGCTGTGCAGATTTATGATGTGAACCGAAACGGGAAACGCCATTTCCGCTGCAGGGAGATGAAAGTTCAAGGTGGATGAGTGCTGGACCGGAAGCTGGCATAATGGGAGTTTGGAGGGCATTAGAAGTTGGAATAAGGGTATGGAAGTAGTGAGAGAGTGTCATAAATGGAGTTCCAAGAGGCACAGCAGCGGCGACCCGAAAACAACCCTTGCCAAATTGGATATTTTTGGAGAAAATTCAATTCATTTGGAAGTGAGTGATCTGGAAGAGGAAAACAACAATAGAGTCTTTTTCCAGGAACTGCGCAAAATGTGCAAAATTGAGTAAAGCCCAAAACGGGAAAGAGGGATTAATGAATTGAATGCTCTCAATTGAATCGCGTATATTTTATCGAATTCTTTTCATTAAAACTAACGGCTTTTGTTTTCAAAGTATTTCATGTTTTTGCTTCTTGCTGAGTACGGTTGATCAACTATTCTCACAATATTGAGTGAGTCACTTCTGGAGCGGAAATGCGCCCGTGGAAACACTATGATATCATGGGACTAACGGGAAAGCGATTTATTGTCGGGAGCTTTTCTTTGTAAACACGATTCATGGTCTCTGACTATCATGGACAGAGAACAACGTTATTGAAATATCGGACGGTAAAGTAGGTCCAAAGCAGTTACTGAAGGCATGCTTCACACGATAAAGGCGTGGAAAATCTTAATCACTTGAAACGAAAAAGTCGAGACGTTGAATGACATTCGGAACAATTATTTTGTGCAAAGGTTGAGTTAGAGAGATTGTATACGTATGCAAACCTTCTATCAGGCATGAGATCTGATATGACTTGTCAATGGTATGAGTAGTCCTGATATGAGTAGTCTTTGGATGAGCTGTACCGACCTCACGCATTCAATCTATGGTGTAGAAACAAACAATATTTTTAGCACGCTTATATCCATCAAAATCTGTCCTTGGAGAAATCGATTTTGCGGCAAAGCTTTTAAGATTTTTCCTAGAAACGCGGAAATTTCGGAGTACTTTTTAATGGTTTAGGGAGTCAAATATTAGTAGAAGCCAATTTATAGGAGATTCATGAAAAAGGACCTAACCGTGGGTCTTAGGACAAAATTAAACATGTACTGACCTTCAGGCACGGAACACGCAGTTATCACATACATATCGGACAACGTTTCTAAACGAGTGAAGTACAAAGAGGAGCGAAGAACTGCTAAGTGAATGTCATGAATTCTGGCCAAGAACTTTTGAAACATTACAGGGAAAATCGGTCGACGATTTTTAAAGAACGCACCACGAAGCATTCCGATCAAATGTTCCGCCAAGCAAAATTCACGCCATATTTCCGCAAAACTTCGTCATCGCCGCGGGTCCGACGTCATCGCCGTCGTCTCTTCCTCTTCTGCACTCAAAGCTATACAACAACGGCCGCCGAGGACAATAAACGAAAATGCCGACTCGTGGCGGCGGTCGTCGCGGAGGGAGGGCGAGGGATTCCCCCGAACTCTCTCTCTACTCGCCGCAGGCACCGCCACCGCCTATCGACAGAGGGCCACTCTCTCGCGCTTCTTCGTCACAGACACGCCTCAAGATGGCGCGCGCTGTAAACCCTGGTCTTTGATCAGCTAAGGCGACCGTGTAGGGCTCCAACTCCGTCCGCGTGCACCGGACAAGCAGCTGCCAGAGGCGTTTTTTTGCGCTTTTTGCACCCTTGGCAGGGCGGATCTGTCAACGTTGCAGCATGATGTTGACAGTTGCAAAGGAGAATCGGGGGCGCCGGATCGACTCGTCGGTGTGATGCATAATGAAGAATGTGTTGCGGAGGGTAGCACACCGCGCTTTGTTCTTTTCTGATCATTGGTTACTTAGGCTCCGACACCTTCCGGCTTCGCAAAGTCATTAATTTGAAAGGCTTGTCAAAAAGTGAGACTTTTCGACTTCTAGCAGGTTTGAGTGGCGTGGTGTAGCTGGGGGTACATTTGCTTTTCCCGCACAGAAAGAGAAGAAACAGTTTGATGCTTTCTCGCTAAGCTTATCGGCTTTAGGTCTTTTAGATTAATATTGTTAGGACATGGCGTTCACGTTGGGCGAGTACTATAGCTTCTCCTAAGCCTCTGTTTGCATATTTTAAAGACCTTTACACGTCGAAATAAAAAAGCAGAGAAGAGACAATATATTTGAGAGAAAAACATGCAAAAAATAGGAAAGGTTTTAGGCTTACGGATTCCTGTCCTATCTGTGAGCTTCAAGTCTAGAAGCTTTCCCCTTCGTTGAAATGACGAGCATTGAAGCCGATGGGACGAGCTGGAGAGTCGGATGGGAAAACAGCGATGAGAATCGAACCTGGGATGACTGTTGACTGTCCCTTTTCAACTGTCCCATGAGCCATGGGCCATGACTCACTGATGACAAGTAACGTTACTCTGAATTCGTTTCCCCAATTGACACAATAATAAACGTGCCCTTTAACTCGATTCTTCTGTAAATCAACTAAAATAAACGGTAGTTCCTCGGATTAAGCACTTGATTCTGAGTCTATTGTGGCATGTCGTCATTTTCCATTCGGCTCCTACTGCTGCAGTTGTTTATCCGCGGCCGAATTGCTGCAATAAAAATAAGGAATCAGAAACCACTTCGCTGACAACGAAGATCATAGCGCTGAAAACAATCAAAGAACTCTAGAAAACAGTTTCATACAAGATAAAGATAGTTTGCGACATTTTTATCACAATGTTCAGCGTAGCCATAATTACAAGTACATAGATCAGTTTCATATGCTCTCAGACTCTGTAAACTTGAACGGCTGTGCAATTGCCCCCGCAAGGAATTCAGCGGCTTATCTCCGTCTTCAAGTAGCCACTGCAAGTGTGTCCATTCAGAATGACCGATAAGCCCCGCAAATGTTCGCCATCTCTCAGCTCCAATGCTTTGCTTCTTCCTATCTGCTATAAATGGTTGTGGAAAACGTGTTTCCAGCACGTTCCTGGAATTCAATTCAGGTAGAAAGTAGCGAGCGTAAAGATCCAAAGGAAGATCCCACAAGGGGGCATAAATGCTGCAATGTGACTAGCCCGCAGGACTCGGAAGGTCCAAGTTCAATGTTTAAAGTCCAGATCAGTTCAATCCTCGGGCCTCATACTCCAGTGCGTTCGAAAAATCAAGATTTGAAACCGAGTCTATCGTTGACGACACTCCTGATCACAGTTAAACCCAATTTCGCGCCGCGATCTTTGATGATTAACCGCTTAGGATGCTGTCACCATGCAGTAAACTAGAGGGAAATGACTCGTTATCAGTAGAAAACAGCTGTTTGGGTCGGTACGACTGGCACCTCTCTAAAAGTGGCGCAAACAGATTCTGTTGTCCGAGAAACAGCTCAATGACCGATTTAAACTTTCCGGACATGAACAGCACTTCAAGGATGCAAAAATGACGACGATCGAAGCTGCTGACGATGGTCACAATCACGTAAGGTTGTGGGAAACTATGGCGATAGTGATATCTTGACTGGGCTCACATTCAGACGCTTCGGGTTACGGGACTTGGATTCGAAAAAGGCCTTTCTGACAACTTCTTATATTCATCTGCACGAACCACAAGTTTAGGTTCATCCGAACAGCTACCGTACCCATGTCCTCCTCCAAAGACGACAGCGGTTTGAAAGACATTCCTTCGAGTTGGATCGTTTACTCCCAAGAGATTATACTTGATGACTTTATTCTATAAGCTGTTCGCTCACTGATGCATGCAATAAAACACCAGAAACACCCATATACAATGTTAGTCGTTCTGCTAACGTAAAGAGATATCTGAAATCAAATCTTCAGTCGTCCGCTCCACTTTCATCCGTGGGATCTTCTGACGGCTTCGACTCCGATGACGATTAGAGCGGCTGAGTACGCTTTCTGAAACAATCGTCCATAAGATTCTCGATTAAATGTAAGCCTGCACACCTGGTTGACCTCCCTTTCCTGCTCTACTGTTCGCAATAGACTGGAGATCCTGTAGAACCCTTGGAGTCGCCGTACTTCCTATAGGCCTGGAAAGGCGTTGCATCCGAGGAGATGAGTCAGCCGCTGCCAGAATCTGATCGATATGTTCGACGAGAGCAGGTTGAGCGAGGATTGCATCGAAGATGCGTAACTTCTGCGCGTCGGTGCGAGCTTCCTTCATCTTGGGAATGCGTTCGGAGGCGAGTCGTAGAGGCGACGGTAGCCGAGGAGAATTTCTCTTCGGAACGATTGGCTGTCCGGCCGCAGAGGATATTTCGGATTGGCGACGGAGACGGATCCTGTCCAAGAGTTCAACGATATTTGTTCTTTGTTCCTAAAAGTGGTCTATTATAGACACATAAGGTTAACTTCCATTACAGTTCTGGGAGAAGAGGAGTTAGTAGTGGACCTAATACGGGACTGGACGACTGAACTCGGCACGGTGATAATTTCCTGAGGACTATGTTCGTCCTTCTTCGGTTCATTTTCTGTTTCGTCTTCAATTGTCGTATCAATGTTCTCAAACCGCACGGTTTTCTTCTTTTTAACTTCGGTCTTCTGAGGAGTCGAGGACATGACCTGGAACGCCTGATGAAATATTGAACCCGCTGTAGCCGCGACAATCAAAATAAATTAATCGGTTGAGAACCTCTATAAGCGCACAGCAAAATAATGTTTATAACATAATGGAATCTACTGCGGGTATCACGGTGATCTTCGTCCGCTCCATTGTCATCCGTGCGATCCTTTAGCGACTTCGATGACACTTAATGCGGCTCAGTCCGCATTCTGAAACAAAGCCTTCTGGGATCAATCCTTCATAACATTTAGAAGAAATGTAAACCTGCTCACCTTGCTTGGCCGCCAGAACCTCGTCGACGTGCTCGACCAAAGCAGGCTCAGCAAGAATTGCATCGATTATGCGCAACTTCTCCGCGTCCGTGCGGGCTTCTTTCATCCTGGGAAGGAGATCGGCCACAGAAGATTGGCGACGGAGACGGATTCTACGCAAGAGTTCTGCAATATTTGCCCTGTGTTCCTAAAAGTCGGTTGTCAGACAGAAATAAGGCACGTCACTTACAGATATGGGAGGAGTGGGATTAGAAGTGGGAGAAGTGGGAGGAGTGGAAGGCTTAGCACGAACAGCAGAGCATGGAACTGCAATAATCTCTTGCTTTTTCGTGTCGCTTCCAATTGTCGTATCAATGTTCGAAAAGCGCACGGTTTTCTTCTTTTTAACTTCGGTCTTCTGAGGAGTCGATGACATGACCTGGAACACCTGATGAGATAATGAACTCGCTGCAGCCGCGACAATCAAAATAAATTAATCGGTTCAGAACCTCTCAAGAAACGCACAGCAAAATAATGTTTATAACTTAATGAAATCTATTGCGGGTATCACGGTGATCTCCACGGTTACGGTCTCCAACAGCACCATGATTTTCGTCGTCGAGATCGGAGAAGCTGTCGTCCTTTGATTCAGTTGGATTTCCCTTCCGCCTTAGCAGAGGAGTGTAGTGGTTGTCGCTCGATGAATTTTGTCGCCGGTTCAGAACTGAAAGACCAAATTAACCATGAATATCCACAATAGATCGTACCTCGCTCATATACTCTCTGAGTGGCCACAGAGAACTCCGGAGTCGAGTGACTCAACGGCCGGCTGTGCTTCTCAATTCCAGTTGAAGGTTTGTTGGATTGCAGAGGTTCTTGAGCCCGTTGCATGGCCATGGACGGGGCAGAGTCCACCATTTCCGTGAGGCACTGGAATACATCTTCCATTCGGGATTTCAAATCGCTTATATCGTTCTTCATGATGCGATTTTCTCTCTTAAGTATCAGGTTTTCTTCTTTCAACGCGTTCAGTTGCTTCTTCATAATTTCATTGTCTTCCTGGAGCGTTGCCACTTTCTGCTGTAAGCCACAGTCCTAAACAAATTATTGACAGAAACCCAACCTTCATGGACATACCTTTTCAGTTCTTCTTATGGTAGGGTTCAGTGTTCCCTTTTCGGAAGATTTTTCCTTCATTGTACCAGTATACCGGGACACTGGGTTAGCTTTCAGCGCATCCTCTTGTCGATTTGCAGGAACTGGATTGCTATTCCGTGAAGAAGAAGACTCATCTCCCGAAAATTCACGCCGCTTTGCTAAGGCCCCCTACAGGAGAGAGTCATTGACATATGAATTAGGACAAACAACTAACGTCAACCGTCAGGGAGTACGGTACCGTCGATCCGAAGGCGACTGTCTTCTTTCGCTGCTTCAGTCGAGCAGGAACATCTGGTACGACCGCTAAAGAGATGGCGTAGGATGACCGTATAAGCAGATCACTTACCGGTTTGCCGTCCTCGAGGTTCCGCTAAGGCTGTCCTTGGTCTGAATCTCACGGTTCCTTGTGCCGCTGGCTCAGGGCGAGGAGGCGTCTTCTCTCGTGGCCTCGCAATGGTGATCGCCGAAATGAGATCACCGTTCATATTCAGTCGTCTAGGTAATGCATAGAAGAAGCTTGAATGATCAAAATCTGATAGAAGTGGCGAAAACCAGAAGATACACGTAAGGACCCACAACGATAGACTTTCCGTTTTTCAATGAGAATAGAATGATACGGTCAAATACATAAAACAATATCCAGTTAATATCTCCTGCGAATCCTATTATCACCAATAGGGCTCCGAACATTTTCAAAACGCGATTGTGCCCGGTGGTCGTCAGAGGAATAATACGGTTCTTCGTCGAGGTCCGAGAAGTCGTCGCTCACAGGATTCCGACGCATCCCTGCACGGATTCGAGTTTGCTGCCGTTCTCTTGGTGACGGGGTCACACTATTTCGAGACCTGTCCAGTAGGTTCGGTAGACGCCGGCTTGTGTTGAGACCAACTGAAAGCGGCAGTTACTACCCCGAATTCACAATTCACACTTACCGTTCTCCAGAATGCCCCTTGTCTCCATGGAGAAGCTTGCTTCGATGGGTTTCCCATCACACTGATCATCCCGGGGGTTATTCGCCTTCGGTGTGATTTTAGGCGACGGAGCTTTTCTTAGTGGTGGCTGCCTCCCAATGTGGAGATTTTCGATGTCTCGAACAGTTTCGTCCCCTCCTTTTGCACCCAGCAAGTTCTTGACTTCCTTTTTTCGCTCTGAGTCCCGAAACAGCACATTCATGAACAGATGCCGTTGATCTTCCCTCCAGTTTTCAAGCGTTTTAGGGGTCACTGGATACGGATGGGCGGAAACCACTGGATCCGCAGCTCTTTTGCAATCCTTCTCCTCTTCATCTGGCTCTGAGACAAGGTCCATCGCCACTGCTTCCCTCCAATGAGTGACGAACTTTTCGAGTTCAGATATTCGGTCGTCCTTCTGTCTCTCGCGAGTTTTCAGCGCTTCAATCTCAATGCGATGGCTCTCTTCTCGGCTTCGAAGCGTCTGTTTGATAGATTCCATCTCCTGCTGTTGGATTTTTTCGTGGGTTTTCAGCATCTCAATATCCTTCTGCATTGTCTCCATCATGTAGCGCATAGCTTGTACCGCTTTTAGGAGTTCTTTCATCTGAAACGATTTTTAATTCATGAGAGCAATGGCAACACTTACTTCTTCGCTATTATTCCCACATGTCGCTGGAGCAGCAACGGACTCTTTCCGAGGTGCTACTGCTGCGTTCTTGGGAATGCTCAACGTTTCGTTGGTGCTGGCCCTTACTGGGGTTGGCGGCTTCTTCTTCAAGGCTGGGAAGGGGACTTCTAGTAAGACACTGCTGTCTTTTCTCATCATCTGTAAGATGGTAAACATCACATGGAGAAGTGGCAAGAAGATGAAAAGAAAGTTCGCGTGAAAGAATACGGTATCTACTCGATCATCTGATAGAATATAACTCTCAGGATTCTAAAGAACACGCGCATATAGAGCGAAATGCATGCGAAACTACAAGATATGTACAGAAAGCAAAGAGAGAAGAAGCGCAGTAGGCACGTGATTAGGAGGCGCCAGCGAATAACATCTAATCCACTAGCAGAACGATTTAGAAGTTGTTTAAATGAATACAGAAGAAGTTTCACAACCCACAGCATAAAGGAGAGACGAACGCAACTGCTGCAAACGAAACGCGCGGACGTCGGCTGTGTCTCGTCTGTCTACGTCTCCCAGAGACGACTTGCTATGCGTTTCCTGCCCATTCACGCATTTACTGGCCGCCAACTGGCCGAAAACCATTCCTTAAGACTTAATCTCCGAGATAGCATCGAATCTTCTCCTAGAAGCAGATGGCTTCCATCTGTTCCAAGTCTGACACTTGCCGCCAGAATAATTCCACAATCGTTGTGGGACCACTGAGAAACATCGTTCTTCTTTAGCCGTCTTTGGGACAGTAATCTCAAGCTTCTATCTTCTTTGATGGGTGAGAAGTCATCTATCCTCGATTGTAAATGACTCTGTGTCTGCTGCAGTAGAACATACAACCGTAATTTACTTATCTAGAACGGTTGAAGTGACGTTGTAGTTGCTCCTTTCCCTCAGATCAGGATCGGTTTTGCACGTAAGCATCTGGTCCGCCCTGCTCGTGATGTTCACATGGGACTCCCCTGCTGGATTCGGTTTGTTTGCCGGCATTTGTGGATTAAGTTTGTTTGCTTGCTTCTCGGCACAGAGCGTAACGCTGGTAAGAACGGCGACCGTCGTGAAGAGAGTGAAAACGGTGATGGAGATCATCTTAACGCTGTCGTTTGGTAAGCTCTCTGCAAAGACATGGGGGTCAAGCTGAAGAATGAAAGGGAACATTACCTGGGAGCAGAGCAGTTCGCCTGGCTCCTCACGGGGAGGAACAAGTGACTCAGATCGTATGCAACGCCGTTTTGGGACAAACGTGTCTGTCTTGCAAACGCTGGGCTGACAAGTAGACTGTTTCTTAAGTAGACAGTTTCACAAGACGGTCTGCGGATCTGGTATAACTCATACCGTGGACAAATCGCTCAAACAAACTCATGAGGCATTCATTGGAAACAATTTTCCAAGATGTTTGAGTGATGTTTGGGTCCACATCAGGGCTGTGCGGGACGTCCCGTCCCGGGTCCCGGTCCCGGGAAGCTGAATCCCGGGTCTCGCACAGCCCTGGTCCACATGTGTGTTTGTGTGGATACCGGATATTGGAGTCTCCGCACAGCCCTGGTCTAGAGTAGAGCAGAATCAGGACTCGGAAAAGAGGAGACTGTTGGTTAATTTCAGCAGACTCTGGTCAAAGATTCTTCTTTCATAACTTTATCCCAGAGCTACGACTGTGAGAGATTTTTGTGAAGTGAAACTGGCCTTGAGTGAAGTGACACTAGCTGCGAAACTTCAACATGGAGACACTCGATTTTTTTCTATTGATGGGAGACGATTTGTGGCATTTTAACACCAAAGCATGAGAAAGGGTTTTCTCTGAGTTTTTCATCTACTATCCTTTTTCGGCGTATCGTTCTTCGTCCAAGTCGACACAATTTTACGCATGGCCAAAAGTGTCACTGAAACTAAGCAACCCTCTTTGTGGCTCATATTCCTATTGAGCCGCACTATAGTGCATTTGATGATGGAAAACAAGTCCGTTACAGTGACGTCTTGACGATGTTTAGGGCAAAATGAGGTTTTGCGCAGTGAGGCGAACCAGGAAATGCATTGGGAACAACAACAATTACTGGATGTCCTTTCCACTGCTCTTATCTTTGCTCTCGTTCGAAGGGTTCTCACGCTCCTGGGAAATCTCTAATTTCAAGTTGACGTTTTTCGATTCAATTGGAGAAAATATGAAGTTCGATGACGCCGGTTGGCCCATTTGGCGTTGGGACACATGCTTGATTTGATATGGCAGCACCATTTGCTTGTTCCATAAGTGTAAAGAAGATATATGCCGACCCCTCCGATTCTCACACTTGGAAAATGCCCTATCGCATGCGCCTTCCATGGTCGCAGCATTTTTCCTTGCTGATGAATCGTAGATCGATGCGTTCGTTCTCCAAAGTGCATGTTTATTATTAGAAACCCTAATCTGCAGAATTCACAGTTCCCACATCCGTTCGTCAAAGTGCAACTTCCTTCGATGACTGTGGTGTTCGGTCTCTGCGCCCATGCGCGCACCTTATCGACTCTGTACTTTTGAAATCGTCGTCGTGTGTGCTAAATGGTTTTTGGACGCTATGTGTCACAGTGGGCGCAAAGTGCATCTTTATGGGCGTCGTTTTGCAGAATCTCGTGACGCGGCTTCCTAATGCATTCAATTTCATCACACAGGGGGTACTGATGATCCAGTGATAATCCATAATTGTTTTCTTTAAGCACTAATGAGATGCATGGCTCCTCTAGGTCCTCTCTGAGAAGTCGCACTTCCTTGAAACGAGGACACCAATTCCCTGCATAACAAGGTTCGACCGGCGAGGAAGTAGAAACGTTGAAAGTGTCTGATAAGAAATTCGCCCGGAAGACGACTCACCAAAAAGCGGCGACCGCAGATGATTTATTAAGGAAAGAGCGACGGTGGGTCAATGAACCTCCATTTTGTGCTCTAACGGTTTAGCTGTTGCAAAAACCGATTGAGTGCACTTTAGTAGTGCAGGTGAGACGTACAATTTGCACACCTGGCGATGAAATTGACCTTGTTGCATTTTATATGGCGTATGAGGAGGAGGAAGTGAGCTGCAAAACCGCTGAGAAGATAACGTTTTGCTTAGTCTGCAATTATAAACAAGCGATGGGTTTCATTGCACAGCGATTGTCTCCCACCGATGGAGAGAAATGCAGAAAAAACGGAGAATGTTGCATGAAGACGCTGAAAATGCAGTAACTTTAAAAAAACCTGACGGTCTAAAAAAAACCTAAAAACATCTGGCTTTTGGATATTCGGACCCTCCAAGTTTATGGTTGAAATGGTTGATATTGACAAGCACGGAACAAAGCGCATTTTTACACATTTCTTTTTCTTTTCCCACATTTTTATGCTACGTAAATCTGTTACGTGATATCTAGCGGATCACCATCAATCCAGTTCTACAGCTTCAACGCCGCTCTCCGTCTTCAACTTAATCGGCCGTCCTACAGTCGCGTTGGTTAAAAAAAATTTAAACTTTGGAAACCAGAATTGAGTTATTGCTACTTTTTAATACTTTCACACTTAAATTCAAAAACATGTTTATTACAAATATTCTAGGCCTCTACTGATATGATTGACACGGGTTTAATCGTATCGACCTGAAGTTTCCAGATTTTTGAGAGATGTTCATGTTGAACACAATCGGTATTAGCAAGTTATGGTGGTCTATTTTTTCTTTCTTTGCCTTATTTGGTAGCCCGATGAGGAATAAAAATTTTCGAGTATGAAAGCAAAAAACTAGTTCTAACGATACAAAGAAAAAATACTTTGCTGGACTCTAATTTGGATTGTAGTAAGCTTAACAATAGGTACAGTTATGGTTACGTCACTATTCCGAGTAAATTTTGGAGTTAAGGAGCGGAGAATTCTGATATCAACTGCTATTTTTAGAAAATACATCGATGTAATCAGCCCTTTTTGGCGACCTTTTTGTTTATAAGTACGCCTTATTTACTGACCGAGTGCCAACAGTACACGGAAGTATCGTCGGCTTTCCTCAAGGCTATAAATTAACTATATCGTACACATATTATCGCTCACATGTAGAGTACATATGTAATGGATTTGAAAGGAACGGATGTCTAAGTCGAAATAAATACGTAATAGACGTCAGCATGGCCGTTCCGGTACTTCTGTTCTATCCAGTACGAAGGAGAAATTCGAAAGATAGCACGTCTGGAGTATCAGGTAGTTTTTTTAGCAGAGAGTAAATAAAAAAATACGACAAGAGTTCCTAATATTCGATGGATAATCTACAGTACCAATGAGGTTAAATTTATGTGAATTCCAGCCAGACTTTCCAAGATTTAGGGTTACAACGCAAATGTACAGTTTTATATGGACAAGTATTATCAGCGACGCATGGTATTTGCAGATGGGGCTTTTGCGATAGTTTCCTATTGCTTCAAATCACAAGAACAGTGTTTAGCATTTAAACTTTCTATCAGACTTTAAACTCCATTTTCATTCTTTCTACCCTTTATGGAGCTCACTTCCAATCTGGTGATCATGAGTGGACACTTGACAACTCATTAGATAGAAGGTATCATTGAAATGTGTGAAACTGACAAGGAAGGTACGTGAACTGTCCCACTCGAATCCGGGCGACACTTGGTATGGAGGTAGGTATATTAGCCTACATGCGAACGCCGGTGAGATTAC
>KN168078.1:0-16881 GCA_000757755.1 Steinernema glaseri
ACGAGGAGCTTGGGGAAGAATATTTCGGCGGCGACTATATAATAGATCATCGCTAGAAAACCTATGTTTTCCTTAGATTTGTAGTACATTTTCACACTTTTCACGTAAAAAACCGGTTTTAATTCGCATATTTCTGCACTCAAGAAAGGAACTTTGACTCCTCTGCAACCCGTCGATGTTATCAAAGTTCATCGATGAAGGTAGGCTCTGGAAGATTAATCTGAGAGTTGATAAGCAGACATTTTTGGAACATTCTCTTTCATTTAAATATTTACGATCTGTTGCTGGAAACACTTACTTTGCACATTTTTTGTTTAGTTTTTGGGTTTAGTTTTTGTATCCTACAGACCCTCCTTCGAACAGACACGTCCCTCCCCACTTGCACTTTTCTGTCTCGTAGACAGACCCTCCTCTCCACAACTGCTTCCCTTGGAAACAGCGCTTCCCGTCCCATATTTCCGAGCGCGGGAAGTAAACAACCCAGCAGAAGCCAGCGTTTCTTTGTACCAGGCACGTGCTCCCCACAAACAGCGTCCCGTTTCCATTCAGGGAGCCCCGCGGGCGGGGACCTGTTCGAGAACACGCTAATTTAGTGTTCGATACCTGCGCACTTGTGGATCTGCTGCTAGGCGCTGTTTACCGACTCCGTTTGCGCACTATTAATAGCCGCTCCCGTGGACACCGCCACGAGAATCGCGTGTCCGAGGCGATGGCCGTAGTCGTTGAGCCCTTAGGCTTGTGACTGGGTGGGACGTGCCACATTGTTGCACTAGTGAGCTATATTAAGAGCAACTGCTCATTAAAGGGCGTTTGTCAAGGAGGTGCTTGGCAAGTGCGCTATTGTGGACTGAACTAAGGAAACGGAGTTTCAATGAGCTCTTTAGCGAGCAGAGGCTTCTTTAGCTGGGAAGCTCTCAATGACCGCTAAGGGTCGGTGTTGTCTTCCAAGGTAGTAATTTTAATATTCAACACTTGAGTGACTAGCTTGTTCTCTGTCCTCGGTAGATCTCTGCTTTTGGGCCACCTTAGCATGTTCTGTGTCCATTAACCGGAAGTACCGACCCTAAAACGGAAGCAACATCTGAGATGTTTGATTTGGAAATTGTTGCTTCTATTCACTTCAATTTTCACTGGGTGGTGAGGTGTTCCAAATCTTGATCACTTGGCATTCCTACCTAAGGTCCATTCCCCGCCTCTAGCCCTTTCATAGATGTGTCACTTATCATCTCCTTGCGTGGCTTCAAAAGTTCTTTAAAGATAGGCCACAGAGAGGTCAATTATCACATGCTCCAGTTGGTCGCCATCCAATCTGATGTTACAATCTTAGGCTCCATGAGAGTAGTTCCAAATTTAATTCAATCTGACCCTACAGAGTGGAGAAAACTGTTCCTTGTGGACATAGCCTTTTCCGTTCGTAACGTGTCTACCTAAAGTGTGGCACTAGGAGAAAAGAGCGAGAAATTAAAATTAAATTAAACGTCAAAACTCTTTAACCAAAACATCCGGACTATGCGTAAGCCTATGGCAAACGCAAGTCCGAAGCTGCAAAGAGACTCATTTACGGTAGAACTACTCGCAAATCAAAATAGTTTACCTAAAAAAATTTTACTTTTTCGATCTTTTGGATTTTCGCTCTTTTGCCTTTCGCCCTTTCGTCTTTTGCTCTTTTTTTTCTCTTTTGTCCGGCTGCTCTAAAGTGTACCACTTTGAGGGCTTCGTACAAGGGCTTTTTCGAAAACGGCCTCGTTTGCTATCCTACTGGGCTCATAACAGGAACCCCCAACCCTAGAACACACCTCCCCTCCCCTCTCCACCCCAAAAGCGCGTCTTCTCACTTACCTCGCGCTCGCTGGAAAACACTCGAAACCTGGCGGCCGAAACCGGCCCTCGAACCGCGTCCGGCGGCCCGACCGGCCCCTGCGGCTGTTTGCCTTCTTCCTACAGTCGAAACTCGTTCCTGCCACCCACAGCGGTGGCAGTGCCGCCCTCCGACTTCTGCGCCCCCAATTATCCTGTCGGAACCGCTCGCGCGCCATGTTTGTTTGTTCGCCTCTGGCGGAGCACCATCACGTCACGTCCCGACCGTCCCCGAAACGCTTTTTGTCCCGTCGCTAGCCCGCTCCCTCGCCCATTATACATACAAAAAACCATAAATCCAGCCGAGCGGCCGCTCCAAGGCAGCTGCGGAGCCATCTGCTTGTGGGAACGCCGCCAAACGGCGCCCCCTTTGCATGCGGCTTCCTTTCGCGCACCGTTAGCGCGGGACCCGTTTTGTAGTCGAGTGGGAGAGGGTCAAAATGTTTCCATTATAGTAGAGAAAATTAGGAAAAAGCTTCCTTCTTTGATTAGATATTCTAGCTGGCCTTCTTGAGAGCAAAGCGAGTCTTTAGTATAAGTGACTTCCCCAACGGCGCCCCCTTGTCTCGGGCTCCCTCTCGCGCGGAGCACAGTAATTGGGGAACCCGTTTTGTGGCAAGAAAACACGTGTCACGGGCCCACAAAAACGACTCTACGCCGGGTTATAGGGCGCCCGGAATTCCGCGTTTCCCACTCGTCCTCCTTGGCTGTCCTAGATTGACTGCGCTGGAACCGTCGCTAAGTGTGCTAAGGTTTTCTGCGATTATTTGCAGTCTGAGATCTCTTTTATTAAAGCTTTGAGGGTTCGGAAATCTTGTCAAAGTTCACTTATTACCGACGACATTTCGTGACCTTCTGTTACCCTTTGAATTAGTCATCTGGTCCGCAAAAGGATCAGGGTCAAGAAGAGTTGGCTGGTGGAGATGAGTGTCCCGGCACGAAAACGATTTTTTTGTGGAAAATAAGAACTTCCTTGTCACCTTTGAACTAAAGGGATAATCCTAAATTAAGATTAGTACGGTCAAGTTTTAGAGAAAAGCGTAGAACGAGCATGGTTGTATGTTGTCCTAAGACTTCTAAGATTTCTCCACAATTACTCACCCAACTGAATGCTGACATATTTTCTCAAACCAGAAGCTCTACTCCTTCCCATTCCTTGACGTCAGACCTGCGACTATCAAAATAATGACTCACTTCTGATCCCTATTTTGACCAAAAGAAGACCCTATATATCTACAGTACTCTTGTCCGCCTCTTTACTTCCATGTCATCTGGCTCCGGTCCAGTCCTACTTGCCTCTGGTTCTTAGTTCGCCATGGGTCCACATGGTCTTTCACCGCGGAGCTTTTGAATATGGATGTTGCGGGGAAAAGAAAAACACGTCCGAGCGGACTTCTGTTTGTCAGCACAGTTGTGGAAAGTGCGCGCCAGGACCGTGGAAACCATATCCTCGTCGGCGTCCCAAGTAGCTTTTGTTTTCGTTGCGAACACCACGTCGTGTCGAGACGCGAACTGCTTTTGCCCAACGGGTCTTCGCGCTCCACTTTCGCGTTCCAATCTGCTCCAACCTTGACCCGGTAAAAGTCGGTCTCTTGCAGAGTAGGGCTGTTCGAATTTGGAGTTCTGCGGTTTTGGGGAGTCGGGAGTGGAACCTTGTGAATTTTTGGCCAAGATAACGTATAGGTCTCATAAAAAAGGAAGTGAATTTAATTTGTTTAGGACTCTATTTTCCTACATTTTCGAATAGTTTAGAGTGAGCTAGAGTTAAGTCCAATCTTAATGTCAATTATGGCCACAAATTCCTGTTTTTGTACAAATTAAATTACTTGTATGTTGTTTATAGGCTAAAGTACCATTGGGTGACACGTACGAGACTCTCTTCTGCTTCATTTATGTGAATATTACAGCATAAATCCACTGCACCACAAATTACCTCCAGCTGTTCATGACTCAGCTTTGTACAGCCTTTCTGGAAATTGAACTTTGTCCAAGCTGCTTCATCTCAATGAGAAACTCCTCTCAGCTCGTGCAAACCACTCCCAGTGGGGTTTGCGGCCTCCTACCACAAAAAATCTAATTAAACCATCGGGAAGCGACCACGTCTCCAAAACATCAAATTCGTGGCCATTTTCAGGGTTGTGGTATATTTTATTTAGCAAATGTCTCAGTTATCACCAGCTCATGATTCCAAGTCGACTCGACAGCCCTTAATTTAGCGTTATACTGACCTAAAGGTTATCCTTCCCAATTGACAAACTATCCGCGATTACATTTTATGCCGAATATTTGAAACTTCACGCTCCCTCATTTTCAGTGCCTACAATGAGCTCGGCGACCCTGCTGGGCGTTCTGCTCATAATCACAGCGATAAACCTCTCCCGAGGAGCCTCCTTCAACGAGTCGGACGTGTGGCTGGATCAGGAGATCACGGACATGTACCCGCTAGTGGCGGCGGTGAACAGCCTGGAAGGCGCGGAAAAGGACCGACTGGACGCGTTCCTCGAGCGGAGGGAGTACGCGAACCTCAAGAGCTTCTTGGACGAGAAGCTTGAGGCAAGGAAGAGGGACGAGCAGAGCGTGGAGATAGCAGCGCTCTCAAATGACTCCTCAAATCCGACCTACCAGCTGATCCGACAGCTCTCCGACGACGACTACAACCTCGTCAACGCCTACGTGGTAAGGGGGAGGGTAGGTTAGGAATAGGGGTAAATAGGGAAAAATTAAATAGAATCCGGTTTAGAAGATCCGATAAATGCCTAGGATGGTCAAGTCACTGACCTATCATATGACTAGGGTTGGCACTCGACTCGACCTCGATTCGACTCAAACAAGTTGCTGATTCTGGAATCGAGTCGAGTTCGAGGATCTGGAGTCGAATGCCAACCCTACATATGACTGCCTTACAGGCGCCCCGTCAAACGTGCAGTCATGTCCGAGTGGTTAAGGAGATTGACTAGAAATCAATTGGGCTCTGCCCGCGTAGGTTCGAATCCTGCTGACTGCGAATATTTTTTTCTCACTTTATTTTGACCAAATAGTGTTTTTTCCTTTTTAACTTTTCCTTTTTTTTCCTTTTTTAAATCTAAGAAAAACCATGGTCTACTCACCCCTTGACTATATAGTGTTTTTTCTTATTTTGTAACCACTAAGTAAGTCCCACCTACTACAGCATTTCTCCTAGAACGCGTGTGTCTACGAGACGCTCAGCGATCTCTGGACGAACGTCATTGCGTCGGACCTTCCGCCGATCGACCAGCACGCGATCCTCGAGTACTTCCACGAGCGACGGATCCGCGACCTCGAGGAGCAGACCTTCTTCACGCGGCTCTGGAGTCTCATCCGGAGACTGTTCATGACACACGAAGATGACGACGTCGCGCCCCTCGACAAGTCCGAGTGCGACGCCACGAATCCCCAGTGCGTGCGCCTCATCTTGGAGTCGCTGACACCCGAGTGAGTTGTGTGGGGTAATTTGTTGGGTCTCGAAACGAAAGATAGGGGCCAGCTCTATCCTTATTTTTGCTCACAATAACATCTCTTAACCAATACCCCTTTCAGTGAGAAGTCAAAGCTCAAGGAGCTGATCACTACGAGCAACAACGGCACCGTCGTCTTCCTCTACCTACGACAGCTCGGCGGCTACCGTATCCCGGACGAGGTGGTGACGGAGTACGAGCGCTGGGTGGCGGGCAACGAGTTCCCGGCGCCTCTGCGCGACATCGTGGACCGCGCCTCAGAAGCCGAGAAGCGCGCGTTGTCCAAGCTACGTGACCGGAAGCTCGTCAACTCCATCAAGGACTACTACAGGGACATGATAGAGAAGAAGTCCAGTGACGATCAGCAGGTCAGCTTCCCTCCCTCCTTGGGCTGAACCCAGAGCTGTGTCTTGACTCTCAAAAACCGAGAATTTTTCCGAAAATTGGAGATCGACACTCGAAGAATTTTAAGATCGAGAGCAAAATCTCGATATTTTTCGAGTCTCGGTGCAAATTCTCGAAAATTTTTCGAAATTTATGACGTTTTTTTCACAATTTTTCGTATGATTTTTCTGTGCTAAGCATGATCAAGGAATACGGGTCAAAAGATATGCACTGTTCCAGTCCGAGTACCCTGCAAAAGACCGTTTTTTTTTCAAAAGACTTTTTTCGAGACCGGGATCGAGACTTGAAAAATTTCGAGCCAGACACATTTCTGACTGATCCTGGCATCTCTGGCTGAACCTAATCTCGAGCTACTTTAGGCGATCAAACGCTTCTTCAAGCGGATGAACGACACGTGGGCCAGCTGCTACCGCCCTGTGGAAGGGAACGACTGAGGAGGAGGCGTCGCCAGCCCCAGAAGGAGACGCCGCCGGTCGGCGCAGCGCCCGAAACCAAAGAGGATTCTAGTCAGCCAAAGTGTACATACGATTGTTTATGTTGGAAAGTGATAAAGACCCACCGATGATCGCGATGCTCGCCTTCCACCAGAGCGAAGCTGGCGATCGCTCCGGGAGCCCGGAGGGACTCGGCGAAGCGCGGGTCGTCGCCGACGCCGTCTTCTTCTTCTTCGCGTCGTTCTTGGCCATTACTGAAAAGAAGCGTGGGATTCGGTAGTAGATCGTGCAGAACGCGTGGACCACACACCGCGAATTCGCCCGGCGTGGAAAAAAACGTGGAAATTACTGGAGTCAGAAGGATGGCTTTTCATTAAAACGCTTCCAGGAATTCTGGGGCAAGTCCATCTGTAATTTTTGCCATCGGCATTTTCCCCTTTGAATTACGAGAAAAAATTTTTTAGTTTTTATTTTTTGTTAAATTTTTAACTAAAAAGAATCACAGACCTTTTGGACTGAACTGAAGAGTAAGCCGACAAGAACATCTGAATTCCCCAAGAAAACTTTTTCTCAAACTGTAGCTTTGCATGTATAATTTTTTTTCTTAAACTGTAATAACAAACTGTGATAACACATCTCCTGATCCCTAGCTATGTAGTCGAGACCGTTGAATTACGGACAAATTCCATGTTTTTGAGCTATGAATATTTTTATCAATTGACGATATCAATTTTTATCAATTTTATCAATTTAAGGGTGAGAAAGACATTGTTGGTGGTCGTTAAACAAGGCTCAACCTCACCACTAGCTTTTAAACAGATTTTTGCACTAGTAAAGATTGCGGGCCTTAGGAAAGCGAAAAGTTCCCAAAAAATGAATCACAAGACAGTTGTTTCTCTCTTCTTTTTTTAACTTAAACTCGCGGTCTCGTGCTCCCGCAGCCTTCAATTTTTATGTCTTCAGTTACTCTTTTTTTCACACTGCTGGGTGACTCATCTACTAGGCCCGCGGCAATTTCGAACAAAGATTCTCATGACTCATCCGGAGTCCCTCCGATAAGCCTCATATGTCCCGAGGACTACAACTCTCGTTCTCCGCGCTCGCCCTGTACGCCCCGCTTCTCCCGTGTCCACAAAAGCGACTCCTCCTGTTTGGACAGTTGTTCATGGCAGAAGTATTCGGCGACGGACAGATCTGCCTGAGCAAACAGAGGGTATCTACGGCGTTTAGGCGCTGTTTGGTCGGATCCGGACACGCGCCGGGATTGTGTCCTGATAAGAGTGCATGTGGACCGTGAGCGATATTTTGAAAATAAGGGTAGAACGAGACTAGACGTCTCTCTTAAGTGGCTGGTTCCAGTTGTGGAAATCACTCGTGGTTCCGAGAAGGAGCACGATGACTGACTCCAGCTGTGGCTACATTTATGATTATTGTTCCCATTGTTTTCTTCGTAGTCAGCGAGCTCTAACGGCCAACCTGACTATGGACATATCATATTTTTCTATTTGCTGTCAGAAAAGCCCATTCTCTTCTTTACGCCCTTAGGTAAGCCGCAGCCAAGTCCCTGGCAAGTATCATGCACTCCTTGCGACCTCTGCAGAGAATTAAGGGATAAAGTAATCTTTGAAAGTTCTTAAAGCAAACTTTTCACTTTTACTTTTTCAAACTTTTCAAATTATTAAATCTACAGCGCGGATAGAGTTGAGCCGGATAGAATGTGCAATCAAGTCCCTGTAGCCTTCATTCCTTGCGACCTCTATAGGAATAACTAGCTAAAGCCAAAGTACTAGTGTCGGCTGTGCCAGGGATCAAATTACAGGATTTGATTTATTGATTTGATGTTTATTTGATCGCGATTCGCGTGAGGTCACACTCTTTGACGTCAGCAGACGTTTTTGTGGAAACAATTGCTTGGAATGAGTGCAGGATAACGAAAATTTGGAATTAAAATGTTTTATTTCTCTTGTTTTACTTCCCTTCACGCCTGACGCTTGGGTGATCACGAGCACGCGTTATGTTCCTTCTATTACAATTTTAAAAAATCACTATAGTTAAGCAGAATTGTATTTTTGCATTGAAAAGTGTTGCGGCAGAGAACTTTCGATTATTCAGAACTTTTCAAATTTACACAGCACTACGGTCCACAGTCATTCTCTCTAGTTTCCAATCCACTCTCACTGGTAGCCCACAACGATAAGAGAACTGAGGTTACTTGATACTCCACTGATATTTATAGCATCGAAAGTCGCGAGATCAAACAACCGCGGAGATAAGGAAGAGCACAATGGCTCCGTGCGACCCACGTGCTGGCTGAGAGGCGATAGGTAGTGGGAAGAAAGATAAAAACAATCGCGAATGAAGAACGGGGTTTTAATTATTTTAGTTTAAATCCATTTTCTTTAGCAATAAAATTTTTGAACTGTCTGAAAGTGGCGTCTGGAACAGCTCCGAACTTAATGCTAAATGGGATAAAGGACGAATAATGAAGAGAAGGAAGCAATTGAGGAATACAACAGTCCCGTGATGCCAGAGTTAGTCTTCGATTTAGTTCTTCAATTATTTCTTCTCAAGTTTTTCTTTTGCAAGAAGGAACAAACTATAATATGAAGAAGCGAAACTGTCCTAGGGCTGTTTCACCATCTACGTTTTAACTCATCTGCCACAAGGATAAAACGTTGAAACTTAAAATGCTAATTTTAATATAGTAAATCAATTTTTGAGCAGTTATGAGCTGGTTGTTGAGTTGTAGCATCTATTAAAACTGAAAGTTAAATGGCAATAATCTTTAAAAACGAAGAAATAAAGGAGATGAGGAAGTACCTGAGAATCATTTAGTGATGGAACGCAGGCGAGATTTTTTTTCTTGTATTTTCTTTCACTTATCTATTCGTCCCTCACAGTTCTTGTTTTGTAGGAACGAACAAAAAATTATACGCTCCAAGAAGCGAAATAAACAGATCCTTTAGAGTTCTTTTACTCTATCCACGTTCTTATTCATCTGCCACGAAGAAAAACGGAAATAAAAAGGCTCCCAGACGCGGAACGGTGGCGAGACGACGAAAACACGAAGAAGAACGACTGTTGGCGGGCTGGCGACGCCGCCGTCTGCCCAGGCTGAGCACCTGGACTGTGTCCGGACCCTTGGCAAGGTCACCGCCCGCGGGGTCTGCAGATCCGCCGGATCGGCGCCAGTGACGTGGGCACCGGCTTCGGTCGCGGAGCTCCCACCGCGAATGCCCTGTGTCGGGTCAGAAGGCGGAGAGTAGGGGGCAAACCGATGGGGAGAAGAAGCAGCTCTAAGCGGCGCGCGTTTCCGTCGCCGCGCACTCACGAACGGTCGCGCTGACTCAGCGCGGATCCGGAGGATTCTTTGTTTTCAAAGGAGGCGAGCCTAATTGGCCACTGTGAGTCAGACGCTATTTATGGGCGTCTATAGACGCGAGACTCATGGAATTCTGTCTACTAGACTGTCTAGTCTGGCCAATTGACTCGAATCGATGCTTATTGGACCACTTCCTCAATTAATGCTATTTGCTACTTATAATTAGGCGTCATTAGCCTAAATTTGGATGTCCGTAGACAAGACGCTTTTGGCTTTTCAGCCTTCTTCATATCCCCCGGGACCAAGTGGGCCTGGAAGATGCTGGATCGATTCTTGGTGGCCCACGTCCTAAAGCGGATATTTGTCATTTATTATTAGATATAGTAGTCTCTGCTGGTTATTTTTGACCTTGTGGGATGGCTCTAATTTGTGGAATTTATAGAATTAAGTGCTTCCTGATCACTGTTGGTCTATACAGTAAGAAACTTCACCTGTACGTATTCTTTTCGGGAATGTTCGGGACCGATTTTATTTTAGATGGATGCAGATGGGAGATCTACTGCTTTTACAAGTCTTTTAGGACCAACCGGATCGACAATTTAGTCTTTTGCTGTATCTACTCTAATTGGGCTGTTCCTATAATTGGCGTTTTTAGACGTATCTGTCTTTCATTTCTTTCATCAATTTTTGGACAACGGATGATACTCTATAATATCCAAGGATTGCCACCATTTTAATGTTTCAAGAGGTCATTATGGATCCCAAAATCTAAACAGGACTGTCGATACCACCTGAAGGTTTTATGTTCCATATTCGTTTCGAATTCGAGTCCAATGTTTTTTTTGTTCTGGCAAACTAGAAGGTCGCTTCTCAAAGAGCTTCGTTAGATCCATCGGGTCATTGTTATTGATCTTATCGTTAATCTGACAGATCTACGTATTAGCTACCGATTACACCCTTGCAAGACATATTTTATATCATTTTTGACGTCGGCACGTTCATGGACAATCTCCGAAAATAGACCATTATTATAAGGGGAAGTACTTCCCTTATTATATGTTGCAGTCCTTCTGCTCTATTTTTAGCTCTGTATAGGCGCGAGACGGAAGATCGCCCTTTACTGTTCCGTCGGGTCGATCGGATCAATGTTTACTGCGGTGATGTTTATCGGTCCATCCCATCGCCACTGGGTTCTCTATTGACTCATTGGCTACTGAAGCGCCATCTTCCAAATCAACTCTTGTTTACGCTTCTGCCCCGGTTTGGGCCGTTTTTATGTTTCTAGGAGCTGTTTCTCGGATTCTTGTATTCTCCGACCTTTGTGGACATCGTTCGACGACCAGTATCCTTCTACGTTCCACGTTATTCCACGTACCTTCCTTTTATCTTTGCCCGTTTAAAGAGGGTGGTGGGCCAATTGGATCGAATCGATCGTGAGTATGTTGGGTCGGACACTTGACCTCCGAACATCCGATGATGGAAGAACTGCCGCCCTCCCTGGCTTACCAGAACCCGGCCAAAGGACCAATCGCATGTCCCGATCAGAGACTCTTCCCGATTGATCCTATTCCTTAGCTAAAAAGCTCATTTTCATGTAAAACTCGTTCCGGTTTATGCCTAGCTTATTGTCGTGAACAGCGCTCTATGCCCTAATTGGCTTCCACCCACTGCTAGTTTATTCTTCACGTGACGCCGTTTCTTCTCATGGGTTCCAGATCTACCGCCGCAGGAATTCCTGATTTTACGACTTTCTCCGACACTATTCGCCTCGAGCGATTCGATTAGGCCAATTACTCCGCCGCACACAAAATCACAAATTATGTCGCGAAAAGTGCGAAGTGTTATTCGACGTTTTATCCTCCTTCTAATTTCGCTAACTGAAAATTTTCTATCTTTACACCCTTGCCTTGGCCTTCTGGAAGTTGGAAAATGCTGCAGAAAAAGGATAGTCCCATTTCTTAGGCTCGGCTTGGAGGGGTCATGTTTTTATGTCTTTGCAAAGATTTTATGTCTTTATTTTGCTCTTTTACCTTGGCCCTTTGGAAGTTTCTCTAGATGAGGACGTTTACAAATTCCTCTGAACTACAGATAACAGATAGCTTCATTTTTGAGGCTCTTCCGATCGATTCTATCTTTGCATTGGAGGGATCAAGCGAGTCAACGTTTAACACCGATAAAAGGTCTCGTCACGTCAGATGCGGACTACCGCAAAATATCTTGCCGACAATGCTTGAAGTGAAGCAATTATACCCTTCTTAACTGTCTCCTTCGAGCGCTGTGAGAGATCGCAGACGATCAGATAAACATTCGTGGTTAGTGCAACGGTACTTCCCTTACCTCATCCTATCGACAGAGATCAATCCGATTTTGCCAACATGAAACGCTCTCCCTCGCCCGATTGCGTGAAATCGCCTCCGCGGTGCATAAATAATTGTGGTTGCGTGAAACCGAAATCGATACAAAGTAACTTTCAGTCGACACAATGGCGATGCAAGGGTCCCGCGACTACGACCACTTATTCAAACTGCTCATCATAGGCGACAGCGGTAAGTCCACGCCCCTAGCTACTTCCACTAGATGGTAGAGATCCATAGATGAACTTTATGTGCTAATTTTATGTTTTTGCTAAATCTTACTACCTACGGCTACCTTGCCTGATTGTAAAAGCGGTAAATTAAAATTTAGGAAGCTAAAAAAGAGGTGCCGTGCCCAGGCCGCTAAAAAGCAGAATTTTTTTTTAATTTTTAAAAAATAGAATTTTTTTACCCTTTGTTTCGGAAAGGGTGGTTTGCCTATGATGTTTTCCACCTTAACCCGTATCCACTCTCTCGAACCCTTCCTTCAGGCGTTGGTAAAAGTAGTCTCCTTCTCCGGTTCGCCGATAACACCTTCTCGCCCAACTACATCACCACCATCGGAGTCGACTTCAAAATCCGAACGATAACCATCGACGGCCAGAAGGTGAAACTGCAGATCTGGGACACGGCGGGCCAGGAGCGCTTCAGGACCATCACTTCCACGTAGGACCCTCGAAGATGCATTCTTAGAAAAGGCTAAAGACGCGCTTTAGATACTACCGCGGGACACATGGAGTGATCGTGGTGTACGAAGTGACGAGCGGCGACTCTTTCAGCAACGTGAAGAGGTGGCTGCACGAGATCGACACCAACTGCGACAGCGTGCAGAAGGTGCTCGTAGGGAACAAGGCCGACGACCCCGACCGCCGAGTGGTGATGGAGCCCGATGCGAGGAGGTTCGCCGAGTCCATGCGTATCCCCTTCTACGAAACTTCTGCCAAGGAAAACCTCAACGTCGAGGAGGTAAGGGAGATTCCAGGGAGAGGGTCTCCAGGGGCGTCTTAGAACATTAATAGTCTCTTTCTGTTCCGCTACCTTACGCCTCATTAGGGTTCATCATGTACCCACACAAAATCAGTTTCTTTCAAGACTCAACCACCTCATTCTTGTGGTTTTCTTGGATATATTCACGGCATTTCTTGAGGATATCTTCAGAGATTCATTCAAAGTCAGTGGATTTAAAAGAGCAGATGCAGGAGTTTAAGAGGTTCTTTATTGTTATCGCACTCGATTGTTCTGTTATGCTACCGTATCCACTTTATGTTCAAGATCTAACTATCACATTTCTATAGTTTTCACGGTTCTTTTCATGAGATGTCCTCAGTCGGTGTTTCTTTAGGGTCTCGGCAGGGTCTTAACGGACTAAGTCCTTCTCCTGCTCATAGATTCCTGGCGGCAGAACCTTTAAGGGGTCTCATGGGTGTATTTAAGTTTTATTAGCCGATTAGACCAACTTTATATCAACACATTGTGGGGCGAATATTAGTGTTAGCTAGGTCTCTATTCTGCTACCATAATCCTAATGAGAATAGCCATAGAAGCCAGATGAGGGCTTGCACCAGCACAAAATAAGTTCCTCCCGTATGGTCAATCAAAGTCGCTGTTTTTGAAGGGTCTTATGAGTGTCTTCTTAAAGAATAGATCCTCTTCTTGCTCGTAGATTCCAGGTGCTAGGTTTTTCAAGGGGATTTTAAAGAGCAGATTCCGTACCCTAATGAGATCAACTATGCATCCCCAAATATCGCTTTCCCCTCAAGACCTAACCTCTCCCCTTCCAGATGTTCAACTGCATCACGAAACTGGTGCTGGACGCGAAACTGAGGGCGTCAGCATCGCAGCCACACCAGGAACAGGGCGGCATGCGACTAGACGCGTCCGGGAAGCGCGGCGGCGAGAAGAAGAAGTGCAAATGCGGGTGAGCCGAGCCTCTCATTGCCATGCTTTCCCGTCCATGTCGGCTGAATGTACTGTATAGATGTTTAATAACGACGTTCCTCTCTTCTCATCTCTACTTTGGCATCTCTGTTCAATAAATTATTTCTATGTACAGTGCCCGTCGCTCAGCTCAGCTTGTGGCACCAGCCACGTTGCCTCTCGCGCGTCGGCATCCCGTCGTGCACGTTCAGGATCTGCGATTCCAGCTCGATCTCCTCCACGCTCACCGCCGCCATCACCTGCGGGTCCAGGTCGATCTGTGTCCACAGAGGTTCTTCTGGCTCCTCGGTCTCCGCTTTGAAGCTCACTGTGGTCTAAATGGCGAGTTTTAAGTTGGCTGGCTTAGGGCTCAGAGATGTATAAAGAAGGGTCTCAAAGACGAAAATTTTTCCGGCTACCCGAAAATCCAAAACCGTACCCAAACCCAAAAATTCAGTCGAAACCCAAAACCCGAACCCGAAAAAAATTGAAAATTTCGACTGAAAACTCAAATCCAAAAATCGTGCCAAACTAACCAATTTCGTGCTAAATGTGAGTAAAAACAGAAAAAAATAAGAACACCATAGCCAGTAAAATTATCCTAAACAAATTAAATTTCAATTTTTAAAAATTTTAAAGTTGGTCATTATGTACCCTCCGTTCAAGACCTAACTACTCCGTTCCTACAATTTTCACGGGTCTATTCATGAGATGTCTCCTAAAAATTTCTAAACAGCCGTTAAAAGTCCTCGGGCAAATTAAATTTAAAATTTTCTGGTTCCAGTAACCCGAACCCGAAAGCCGGGTTTTACCGGAACCCAACATCTCTGTTACGGGCCTACTTCGCTGTCCCTGAAGGACTTCAGCTGCTGGATCGCTTCGGGAACGTCCAAGAAGGGGTCCGTTTGTGTTTGCTGGAAGCTGATGTCTACTGGCTTCGAAGGCTGTTGACGCGTCCCCTTTTCGATGTCCTTGACTCGTACTTTGATGGCCTGCAAAGAGAAGCTTGTTAGTGTTAGTTTCAATCGTGGTGAGACCAGACTCGGGCCATACTGACCTTCTCAAGACGGTTCTTGAGCCTTTCACTACTGACAATGGCCACGTCCTGGGTGTTTAGCCTGAGGTCCATGCCTCCTTGAGGAAAGTTCCTGATAGCCGTCCGGAGAGGGGACAGCGTGGTGGTAGAAGTTGCTGAGCTCGTCGTCACCGTGGCCGCCGTCTCCAAGTCCATGAGGGCGCGCTCCGTCGTCACAATGGAGTGCGCTACGGAACCGACTTCCGAGGCGGTGGCAGTGGCCCCCACACGTGCCATGACTCGCTGGTCGATAGGGCGACGGAGACGAGGAGGCCGTACTAGGAAGGTGATGAAGCTTAGGAAGGTGAGCATCACCAACCTCTGTGTCCTTCTGGCCTCTGAGGATTGAAGGTCACTAAGGAGGGCACGTCGTCGCGGTCATAGTCCTCGTCTCCGCCTGCGAAGGCGCGGATTCCGACCGGGAATCCTGATCCCGCGTGCCTTCTCCTGGCGGCGGAGCCAAAGAACTCGCGAAGGCCGGCAAAGTCCATCTGCGTGTGGCGGCGGTGACGGCACTTGGGAGGCTAGAAGCATCTCATGCGACCCAGCAGGGAGACGATCACGAATAGAATCCCAAGTAATCAGAGTTTTGAGTTTTTTTTTTGGGTTTTTGGATCAAAACTCAAAACTTTTACGAAAAGCATGAATTTGTCTCACAAGAAAATAACAATTTTTTTCCGACGGGAATAGAAAAAATGTAAACTTTTGAGTTTTGCAGAGCCCTGGTTCATACGAGAACCCTTCTCCCACCCCTACCCTACCAGGAGGTCGTTGCACTGGCCCATGAGCCTATCGCAGAAGCGGAGTTTGCACTTGAGGCGCACTAGCGGCGAGTCGGGATAGCGGACAGTGGTGGCGGAGGAGAAGGCGTTCAGAGGGTCCACGTAGTCGGGCGTTTCGATGATACTTGGGTCCGTGGAGCAGCCACTGGCGTCGATGACGGTGCGGTTGCTGCCTGTGGCCAGATCGATGAGGACGCACGAGTGCACCAACATGGACTGGTACGTGTCGAACATATCTACAAGGAGAGTTCTTATAGGAGTACGTTCACCATCATACAGTACGCGTCAAAATTATATGCCACCCAGCTTCGTCATCAATATGAGGGACTTTCAGGACAATTTGATCTAAATAAGTGGCACCAACGTGGAAAAAAACGTAGGTTTAATGAAGAACTTCTTCGAGCCCAATACCAATATTTTTTGGTTGTTTTTGTTTTTTTCTTCATACCTATGTTTTTTCCACGTTATTTAATGTGGTGTCACTCATTTTGCTCAAAATTTTGCTGTCCTGAAAGTCCTTCATATTGATGACGAAGGGGGTGTCGCATAATTTTGATGCGCACTGTATTATCAAAAATAAGAAACGATGGCACAAATGAAGTTCCTCTCCTTCGTCACCTGATAACACCGACAAAATCAACTGCCAAGGGTGTAATCTGTTAGCATCACCCACCTCTTCGGCACTCCCATCGATGCACAATCGGATCTCCCACGATAACGTCCTCCACGGAGCACTGCTCTGCCCTTCTACTAATACGGTAGGTGCACGGCATATCTTCCCCTCTGAAACTGACCCATCAACGCTTCTCTCTCGGCTAGGGTTGGAACTAGACTCGACTCGAACTAGTTCGAGATTTTGGGGTTGAGTTCAGTTGGAGTCGAGTTCGAGAATTTAGAGTCGAATGCCAACCCTACTCTCAGCCCCACTCACTCGGGAAAGAAGTCCTTGTCGGAGTGAGCCGATGCCTCTGAACGGTCTTCGATGACCGGAGCCGGGAGCGGCTTCTTGCTTCGGAACTTCTTGTCCGGGTAGAAGCACTTCACGTGGAACATCTTGTCCTTGTGCGTCGCGTAGTGTGGATGGAACTGGAGGATGACGTTTGTCTCGAAGAGGATGCCGCGTGGGTTAAGCTGAAGAGGATATACCGTGACAAACACATTTTTTTACTCAATTTTTTTACTTAAATTGAAGTAAAAAAGTCGGAATACGTTACAAATTAAAAAAAAACAAAATAAAAAAGTTTTGCTTGTGGCGGGGT